>VBVQ01001122.1:9419-40079 GCA_011636635.1 Tetramorium simillimum
AAACAGGATAATCATATAAAAAAAGAAAAATATGTATAAATATTAAAAATCATTATATACCTATTTTTCAGCAAAATAAAATAATAATTTGTATATATATATATATATATTTATGTAAATGTGTATGTATTTGACACCTAAAAAAATACGAAGAAAAAATAAAGATTCTGTAAATTGTAAATGTAAAATATTGTTGGCTTGTTAAATTTTATTGGCATTACCGATTCAGCTTACTTGGAACAAGAAACATTCAATTCCATTATACATATAGAGGGACAAGAGTGTTTCTATCCTCTATCCTTCACCCGAAGAAGAAAACGAAGAGACAACAATGAGTAGAAAAAGCGTAGAAAGAAATTCAGGAATAAATGCACTCTCTAATTGTACCGATCCAATTATTTTCAAGCTTCAGCTGTTCATGAAAATGTATTTGATATATAATTGATGATACAATTGCGAAAATATTATTTCGTTATTGTCTATCATATAAATTTATAGTAATAAATTTTCTTATACGATCAAGTCCAATTCAAAATTTCTTACGGATAATTAGAAATAAGATTAAAGTAGTAATGATTTATTTCAGTTTTACTTTGTAGAATTTGACTTCACGAATTTGACCTTAAACAGAAAGGAAAGTGCATGAGAGTGTACGAAGCAACATATATTTTCGTGGAATGGACCGGATGATGAGGTCATTAAACCGCAATTAGGAGTCTTCCTTTATTACACGGGGCTTGATGATCATCCGATACGTCGACCTGTCCTGTATGATTCACGTACCGCGAAACAAACAGGAAGCAATGTGTCGCAGACGAAAGTTGGCGCCAACTTGACGTTGATATCATCTCGACTCTCATCTAAACTTAGTTTATTTCTTCAAGCGTAATACGCATGTCAGTAGTTATATATTGCATTCAAATAAAATGTCTGAAATTATTTATGTTCAAACTATGCGTGAATGGTATGCCAACTATTAAAAAGAAACCTATGTAAAAGATGGAAAAAATACATAAAGTGCAGTATACGATATTAAAACTATTTCTCGATATTAAAAATATTTTATAAAATAAAAATAAATAAATGCAAATAAAATCTGACGAATATTATTTAAATTTTTATAATTTTTGTATATGTATATACTAAAAACACATGGAATCATGATCAGTGAATAATTTAGTAATCATAATTTACAATTAATCATTTTCTCGTAACATATGCGAAAATCAGAAATTAAAATTATGATTAATAACGATGTAAAAATAACACTCTGTACAAAATGCTATTATCGTGAATACTATTCTATTAAATAAATATCACTCTATCATAGATATGTAAATACGTCGTAAAAAAAATTATTATTCACTGGCAATTATTGACAAACATATAATTTTATCTAGTAGATCATAATAATGGTCTTATTTCCTAATATATATTGCTAATTATTTTCCTTTGAAAATTGAATGTTGTCGATTAATTTCATTAAAAATTTTTTTTAATTCTCAGAAACGAAAGCTCGTAAATTAAAATCATAAAAACAACATTTTACATTCTACCGCGCATTCTGCATGCGAAAATCCAGCGAAACTGCGACATTTTCTACATGACGTCGCGTCGCCGGCATTCAGCATGCGCTCATTAATTTTCGCGGTGAATCAAAAGCTCTGTTAATTGGTGACGTAATGATGTCTTTCCTAATTACACACCATCAATGGGGAGGCATCTCAACCAGCTCCTTCTTTTCAACCCTCGACTAGTCCCTCATTCGCTATTCGTCTTTTGCTTTCCCGTCGCGGATCCATCATCGTTATTAACATTAACGCGAACGCTTAACAACCAAGTCGCTTTCCATTTGTCGCTTTTGTAAGAACACTGCGGGCTCGCCACGGCAGTTTAAATGTGAGAAAAGCTTTTGAGGAGGAGAAACGAGTAGCGAGCGAGAATGAAAAAAAATATACGCTCGTTACAATTCTGAAAACATGCAAGGGGAAAGGAAAATGTAAGAGAAACAGAAAGTCCCACGGCTTTGAACTGCCGGAAGAAAAGCGTTAAAAAGTGTCGAGTATTTTCTCAACAGACACCTTCACGGCGACACAAGCGTGCTTTCCATTGACAGTTCTCTTTTCCTATTTTAATACAGCTCGTTTCTTACATATGTCATATTGAGAAAAGTTATATTAAACAGCTGCACAAAGTCATCTGTTTCCGCAATAAACTATTCCGTTATAAACTATTACGAGACAACCTGGTTAATTGAGATTTTAAAGACATTTACAGTAAAAAATTTAATAAATCATCATATTGATCAAAATGAAATCTTATAACTTTTTATTTTATTTTGTTAATTTTATGTTTATATTGAAAATTTATTATAATTATCGCTTTTTAATAATTATTAATTAAAGTGTAAATATATTTTATAAAAAAATTTATTTATATTAAAATAAATTCATAAAAATAGATACTTAAACATGAAAAAAAAAAGAGGGGAGAGAGCCAACTTTTCGCATCGTTTTTCTTTGACATTCGCGCTTTAGCCGTTAAGAGAGGTTAGTTATACCGGTTATCGGTGCGAGTTCACGAACAAACGAAGACCGGTTTCGTTCCATTGAACCAATCTCCAGTACGTCCGGGGACCAAGTTACGTATTGCGAAAAGGTACAGGCTTCAATAAAAATTCACAAGCAACGCAATATACCTATAAATTCATTCTTTGCCTAATTATATAAGCAAAATTTGTCGATTAATCTGCATTAATTATATTAAATCGAACAAAATAAAAAATGTATTAATACGTCTGACAGTCAAATACAGAAGAAGCAAAGTGAACAGCCTAAGCAGAAATTATTTCTATCGGAAAGTAACACAATCACATAATCACATAAGCTAGAAAAATTAAATAATCATAAACCCAAGGCAATTCTCCAAACATTTACGAAGAGATCGATATCACCCTTTACTCGCAACAGAACTTCTGTATCGACTCAGGTGAGAATGAAAAACTGCCTCAGCGCGAAGCGACGTGTTTTCTTATGGGAATACCGAGCCATCGAGAATTCATCGATGACGCTACGGTGGGCAAGGTTCCAAACGGACGTACGAAAGAGCAGGGAAAGCGAACACCTGGTATCGTATCAAATATCGCGGTCACATATGCGGCGACCAAGTTTTCGGCTGTTTGTCGTATAATCGTGAAACTTACGATTCGCGCCAGTGCAATATACCGAAGACGGGAGGAGCGGCCGTACTAATATGGTGGCGTACACCGAATCTGGACCAAAGACCGACCGGCACGACCTTACGTCGCGTCGGCCGGTCCGGCGAGCTCGTAAATTCAATTAGTCCGCGAATATCTTCAAGACCATAGCGGGGGCAGCGCGATCTTCTTCCTCCGCTTCTTCTCCGACTCCTTCTTCTTCTTTCAAGTCTCGCCCCTCCGTCTCCTTTTCCCCTTTTTATCTCGACCGAGTGGGAATTCGCCCACTTTTGTTCTTTGTTCCATGGCACTTCCTTTGGTCGCCTCCACCTCTACCGCGCCTTCTCCTTTTATTCCTACACTCGGCTAGACGTCCACCCTTCGTCCTCTACGCTATCCATTCTTCATCGCAGTCGCAAGGAAAAAAAAAAGAGAAGAAAAGAGTGGAATAATCATATTGCGCACTGTAGTAGAACATGCCACCTGAGCCACTCGAAAGGAATGGGAATAAAAATCCCAGAAGATCGATGAACCGACGTTGGTAAATTGAATTATACGCGAAATACATATGTATATGAAGAATATGTAGCTTTAAATTTATTTTCTGGAAATACGGATTCGGGCTATAATTTTAGAGCTTACAATTCAGCCCGGCCTTGCAACATCGGAACTGTTGAAACCATAACGTGCATAAAAATTATCCATTGAAACGACTAGAAACACATTTCGCTATCTCGTTTGCAGCGAAGTTGATAGTAATTGAAGTCCGTTTGGGGCACAGGAGATTGAATTATTAGAATTACTAGGGAGTAACGTTCGCGCTAGGCAATTTCGATAATACGAGGCCGGCAGCGAAGCCGAAGCACCGTGATTTCTGAATGCGGGAGCCGGCGAATGCCTGCCAGCTAAAAGAATAAGGAGGTTAAAGTGCCAAAGGAACGCGGTACCGTAGCAAATAGCTAATTCGTACTCTGCGTGCGCGAGATCGCCTCTCGCCACACAGGTCGAACTTCTCTCGCCGAGATGTTTCGACATCGAGAAATTTGTATCTATCTCATGCTCGCGCGACTCACTTCGAAAGGACTTTTGGGTGCCGTTGTTAACATTCAACGACGTTTCTATCGCAGATGCGATCTAGCCGCGCGGGAGAAGCGCGACCGAAGGCCGATGGCGACTCCCACGTCGAGAGGCCACCTTGTGAAACCCACGTTGATACCACGTTTGCTGCATCGCAGCTTCTGAATATAAGTACAACACGATCAGACAATCTCGATAGCAAATGGGAAAAAAATTATAATCCATCAGCGCACTTCCATACACATTATCCCCGTCTAGATCAAGTAATTTATCTAAATATATAACCGATAGTCTTCCTACATCGCAGTTCTTCCTACACCGATTTTTTCGGAGATTCGTGAGAAAGGAAACCTTCGGTATCAAATCGAAGAAAAATTGAGAGATTTCGAGAACTGAAATTTATAAGAAACACGCAAGAATTTCGATTAAAACTTGCAATGATATTATTAACACTCATTATAAAGTCGATATAAATTGATAATTATTTCTTTATTTACTTAATAAAAAGCTATCAATATACATTGCAAAAGAAATATAGTGTCATAATTGTTTCATCATAATTAACTTAAGTACGTAACGTATTACGTACTTAAATTGAAATCATTATATATTCATAAATACATTACTTCATAAATTAATAACTTCATATAGTAGTTTATGTGGCAGTTTATCAGCATCATCTAATTATTAAAAATATAATTATCAATTTTATTAGGAAAATATCGTCGTGTGAATGTTGTACCAGTAATTATCTCAAGTGACTTTGCGAGTTGAAGATCTCAAAGCGCGAGTTTGCGAATTGACGTTTTACCTCGGCTATTGGCGGGCCGGAATAAAACGTGATGAGCAACCGATAGCAACCGACTGGATTAATACACGATGTGCATTTACTACTCAACACTTGGTATTGCGCCGCGTAGAAAAACTTTAAAGTACACGTATAAGAACGGTCAACAACGCGCAGAAATGAGCTCGAGACTCCTTTGATGCGCGCAAATGGGCTATCAGTCATCACCCCAGCGAGAGGCAGGGAGGTGATTTTCCGTCGGTGGCGATTTATCGATTGTGTGCCGCGATGATTATGCGTTAGCCGGAGGCTTAAGCACGCGTTTACGAAATTGATTGAACACGGTGTATAGCCTCACAATTTCGGTAACGGGATAAACCATAAGAGTAATCCATCAAAACGTGACTTCCTCCGTCTTGAGAAAGAAGCGCCGTAATTAATCCTTTGGCTACGGCTAAGCTGGACGCGGAGCTATACCGCTGTATTCACAGCTCAGCCGCGGAATTCGACTAAAAAATATTTTTTCGATGTAACAAATACAGATCAAACCAACTGGAGATATTCTTGTTTAATAATGACACGATATTGAAGCATAAAAAAAGTCTTTATAGTGATATCTTACTCCAAAAGACCGTTTAGAAAGAAGTCATTGTTATAGCATTTAATTAAAAAAAAAATAGCGGGAAACTAATGCATTAGAGATGCACAGTAGCTCAAGGGTTAAAGATTAAAAGCAGATCCATGTAAAAGAAACATATATGTCTACATTGTTTCCAATGGCAAGTCTCGCGAAATAAGCAATCTCCCATAACGAATAAATTTACATAACAAAATAACATTACAATAAATTGTCGCTTCGCTCGACAAATACGATAACATATTTGCAAGTTGTCGATATTTTCTAAGAAACTTATTAATCTCTTTAAAGAAACTTATTAATCTCTTTAAATTACCGTATATTTTATAATAACCAAAGTCCTTTTATTTATATGCCTATACCACTTTGCGTGTAATAGAGAGTTCTACAATTGCGGAAGAAACGTTATCGAATAGCGAAACACGGTTGTCGCATTAAGTCGCATCCTTTTAGCGGCGCATTAAAAATTCGCCGACCATTAATGTTTCTCCTGCGCTGTCCTCTGAATGATAACACCTCCGCCGCCGCGAGCGCCGGCATATAATTATTGTCCACGTGCACGGGCCCATTTTCATAATTGAACATTTTTACGTAAGACCGTGGAGGGAAGAGGTAGAAAAAAAGATTGGAATGTATAATAAAGCTTCTTGCATTAAACCCACTCGCGCGACTATTCGCGGCTATTCGCGACTCGAGTTATCTGCATATTGCAACAAGCGTATCATTTAGCTACCTACGCCAAGAATTTCGCGGCTTACATCGCAGATGTGCGCAAAACGCGTTTCATACGACTTCCTGTTGTTACCATCGACGTTGTAACTTCGCTACTATCGTTCCGCACAGAGTGATAATCGCGCCCTGCACCTTCTATCGGCGAAGATTACCGATATATGAAGCGGAAAGCTTAGGTTTACATCTGGTATCGTCGTAAAACGTAATCAAACATGTACGCTTCATAGATCAAGTTGATTTTGTCTTGCACGATTGCGATGTCCAATAATTACACCTGCTTCGTTAACAAGATATAAAACTGATATAACCCAAATAAAGATTGCTGCAAATTTCCGGTATTCCTCTTGGTGCATTACATTTGAAACATTACAACTAGAAATCTTCCATCATATAATATCAGCGTATGACGTAACATAAAATTAACTATCGTTAATTTAATGAAAATATCAGAATATCAGTTTTTTGCCTCACTTAAGCACAAAAATGATACATATAATAATGTCATGATTTAAAGATCCGGGAGACTGTTTGACACAGATACATCCAATTTTACGTAATTAACCTCCGCATCAACTTATAATGTTACCTTGAATCACAAAGGGAACAATAAAAATGAAAATAACAACTAAGCGATGAAGCGGTAAGCGCTTATCGTAATGAGCGTCGCCCACGCATTTCCTAATTGGTCGGCCTCGCTAAAAGAAAGGACGATTTAACGTTAACGTCAATGTCGACGTCGAGAAGCGAGTCGCGTGAGTGAGGAAATCAGAAGCGTTATTCCACACAAGGCGTTCCCCGTGTACCGTAAACTCTGCGGAGAACGATAAAATAACCGCGCCCCGTAAAGAGAGTATAAACCGCCGGCCGGGCGCGCGGCAC
The DNA here is from genome assembly GCA_011636635.1 of Tetramorium simillimum. NCBI lineage: Eukaryota > Metazoa > Arthropoda > Insecta > Hymenoptera > Formicidae > Tetramorium > Tetramorium simillimum. The sequence continues at coordinate 16,728 of VBVQ01001122.1, forward strand.
GATACGTTGTTCCCCGGCGATACGAATCTGCCATTTTCTCATGAAGCAGACAACACATCTTTCTGCATCCACAACTCCACCCACGAATCCCTCGGTGTACGTACGTACGTACGTAATGCCGATTGCAAAATTCGCGGCGGTCTTACGTAACGCGCGGTGTCTCGTTCGCGCCATTGTTCTCGTTGCGCCCCATTGTCGCCTGTACGAAGCGCGGCGGCATAGGTAAATGAAGAGATCCGCATCGCGCGGTTTCTCGAGACATAACGTTGCCATAGTGCAAACGCATTTACACGCGGCCCCTTGTAAATACGCTCGTTCCACAAGCTCCTAAGCTCTCGCGACGATTAATGTCGCCGGTGTGGTACATACACGTGTTTCGTAAACCGTCTCTCGTAAATAGGACACGCCGTGCTGGGCCATACCTCGTCGCACCTCCGTGCAAATTAAATCAACGTGCCCATTAAAATGAAGTTTATGGCAAATGTTTAGAAAGTAGCTGCGCGGAATATACATCTACGGAGTATACATGACGTTGACGAAACGCAGGAATTATTAACGCTTTAAAATGCAGCATGTACTAAGGCTTCTTAATGAATGCATAAAAATGACTATCTTTCTAAAATTAATGTCTTTCAAAGGTTGATGGATATACTCGAATTGCTCCTTTACATCCACATCCTATCGATAGATGTGCTACTGTCATCGATTATTCATTAATTATTTCAAAGGTTTTTTCTCCAAAAAATAATTTCCTTCAACGAAGTAATAATTAATCTTTCAATTACAATTTTTATAAACTATCCTCTTTTAGAATTACAAAAAAATTTAACGGATTAAATTATTTCCTTTTTTAAACTAATACTAGAAATTGCGCGATTTTATCAAATACTGCATCTTGTTTTTAAAGACATCGATGTACCTTCATCAACTGATAAAACACCGACAATTTCCTTTCTTCCGACTTTCTCGCGGTCGCGAATCATCTATTTCGCCCTGAAGCGAACAGTCGAAGATACTAAGCGAGACAGAAAACCGATCAGGCGCAATAAAGCTCGTGTTTTAATTCCAACGGTGCAGCCAGTGCGGCGTAAGTGAATTTAAAAGTCGTGCCTTATATACCCGCATTTACTGCGCGCAGTAAAACAGCACGTCGAGCCTCTAATAGTACGCGTCCGCCGACCGAAGTTTCAAGCATGAAACGCCGCTATAGTACCGGCATTTAGGGTTGTACTAGCAATCTGAAGTACCCCAATCAGGCTATAGGATATCTATTAAAGAATATTAGAGCCACTGGCGCTCTTCGATAAATTGCCGTTTCCCTGAGCGCTCCTCTGTACATATTCCTTCAACATCTTCTACACTTCCATTTATGACGACCGGCTATGTCATGCAAGTTGTCCTTGCACAAAAGAAACTTTACCGTTTCTCGTCTTATTAAAAATTATAACATCTCAAGAATGAAATTGTAATTATATGCGCGAGAGCTTACGCATCCTGATCACAAAACGTTTCAAGAGTACTTTTGAATAATTATTTTAGAGATATTTTTTCTACAATACACGAATTTCTAATACAATAAGAAATTACTTATGTTATTAAACGCGAAACTTTGCAAAATTCATTAATAAGAAATTCTAAAATAAATTGATTAATAACATTATTCATAATTACACGAGGTAATTAATGAAGAAGTTGAGTATCATTTAAAGGTGTTGTTAGAATTTCAATCTTGGATCTAATAAAGAACGACATTATATTTTATATGCTATAAAAGACGTGCGGAAACCGATATTTTTTTATATTTAATACAGTGAACATGCAGTAGACGTAATTAGGGCGGTTCTACGGATGCTTAAAATCTGCAATGCTATATTTTTAAATTATGGGCTTCCTCAGCACTCTCATATGTTGTCTGTATGCTACTGGAATCTACTAAACCCGTTATAAAATACCATCAAGATATAGAGATAGATAGATATAGATATTATCGCAATATATATTTTTCAGCACTTAATATTCCATTAAACACAATTATATGACTTGTTGGTTATGCTGTTTCCAAGAAGTTGCACTACAATTTCACGCCCTACTCTGCTGTATTTTAATTTCCTTTATTTAATGTACTTTTAATCGCAATTTTATATAGAATATTCAAGTTTTTCGTTGAAACGAGAAGAAAGTAAAAGAAACTAACAGAAGAAGTTAAATTGACAGAAAAAGATAGAGAATATTTTAAAGGCGAATTTGCAAAATCATTAGAAGATTGCACTAATATGCCCCTTTGAAAAATCAAGTTAAAGGTTAATATTTTGAAATTATAGGAATATTGCCGCCATTAAAACTCAAGTAACTATTAAAACAGGTTATTTTTTGTGCAGTTGTACGAATATAAGAGCATAATTTTCAGATAATGACACTTGAAGACAATGTATCTTCCCTCTAATCATCTAATTTCGAGACGTTTCGTTCAAATTCCCCTTCGAGAATAATCGTCCCTATCGATATAATTGGCAGATTCGTAGGCAAAGAGGGACGATCTAAAAAGCGCAGACCTGCTAGTTTAATAAAATATGCATAATTGTGCATTGCGCATAATGTTAAGCCCCTGCTTGGTTGCGCTTAAAAATTTGCCAGCGGCCGGATTTTTATCTCCTTTTTCAGTTTCGACACAGCGTTTAACGATCGCCGCCGCGACGATGTCGATACGATCATCCGATATATCAGAAAATAGAGAGCTGTCAGGCAGGTGTACAACGCAAAGGACATCATAATCGGAGATCTTTGTGTGTCTTATCGTCGTCGACATTGCAACCGCGATCATCGGACCGAGACAACGCGAACGGTGGTTCGCCCGGTCTCGCTGTACATCGTTCCAGCTTAAGTAGACAATGAATAGAACGCGAAAAGGTGGCCGCTATGTTCCGAGGACGGACGAAAAAAGTATCATCACAATTAATCTTGTATTTTATACGTAGTAATGAATTCAAACAGTTATCGTCTGCGAAGATCTCATACCAGATTCATTTTGTCGACACCGCTACCGCGCTGATTAGCAACATAACTGGGAGAATGACGCATAAGTGGATCCGTGATGTTATATATTAGGTTTTAAAATTCAGGTATAAAATTTGTCAGTATGTCGTTAGAAAATAAGATATGGCGAAAATAATGCGTATACTGTAAATTTATATTCAAATGTTACAAGCGAACATAATTTTGATTAACTATCTCTTTCGTTATCATTTTTCTTATATATATATATATGCATTAACGAATGGAATGACAGACTCTATTACTCACAATAATTATCATATCTTATTTGCACACTATATTTTGCACAATTATGTAAATAGCTGAATTATTATCGCATAAGATAGCTATAATAGATTTGCAAGTATCGTTGAAAATTTTATGTTTTGTACAAAATGTGTTTATAAATACACAATAAAAAATTATTATATTAAGATAAATTAAACAAAATCTATATTTAGAGAAATATTTCATATGTAAAATTAAAGGATAAAGAAAGAAAAGGAACGAACAATCTTCTACTTAGATTAAAAAGATAAAATTCTATCTTATACTAAATAGTATACATGTATACTATTTAAAGGCTAAAGACTGTTTATAGCACTAGCAAAAGAGTGCTCTAAACAGAAAAAAGATTGAGAATCAGAAAAAAAGAAGGTGTACTAAAGTAAGCCGAGTTTAAAAAATGGCAGGAAGTCATAATTTTGATGTACGACGGATTCTTCTATTCTACCGGATTCGATACCAGTCGTATTCGTATCCGGTACACAAGAAAATAAAAGAATGTTGATCGCGCGGCCGAAGATTTATCTGGCCAATGCCACTATGCCGCATTCAATGGATTCACGACACTTCCGGTCAGCAATATCACACCATTTATCGTTTAATTAGGGACTAGCATACTTAGATATGCAAGTTATTCTCTTTGTTTTATAAGGGAAGAACTGCATATACTTTCTCTTTCTCTTTTTCGTGGGTCGTACGATTTGTTTAACGACTGCGATGACTGTCGAGATTCCCGAAAAATATCGCTTCCTATTCCCATGTTCAACTATAAAACAGCACAGCATTTACACACGAAAAAGTAGAAAAAGACAATAGATAAATATTATATTAATTTAACTATCTTACTATTTGACAGATTATTCAAAAATTAGAAATATAAAGAATATTTAACGTAGAAATTTTAACATTGCGTCGTACAAACAACTACTCGTCACTTTATATGAAACACGATATCCTACTTGCATCGATAAGAATGACAAATACTTTATCCTTCCATGCAATCTCTCGAAGATAATTGGTAGACGAAAACATTTAATCAAGATACTTTAATTACAAGATACTTTAATTCCCCTGATTAACCATCTTATTCACTTTTCCTTTTTTTTTGTAGCATCGAACCCCTTTCTTCATTTCTACACTTGGTAGCTGCTTGGTCTTCAGTCTTAATTACTTTCGCAATCGCTTAATTGCGATTAAGGAACATGCCCAACAGTAACAGCAGTTTTAAAAAGGGAGGTAATTGAAACATTCCCTTTCATTACGGGTAATTGTGGTTATCTTTAATTAATTTGCAGCCTCGAACGAGAATAATTCTTACTACTTATAATCCTCTTAAAAAAATTTTCTCATCCCGTTAAGCAACATTTGCTATTAATTTATTTTACTATAGCAAAAATTTTCTTAACTTCTTGTGTAAAATATTTTTTAAATTATCCAAGATAACAATGCAATTAATTATGAAATACAAACTAGGTTTGCTTATTAAAAAATATATATAATTATAATTATATTATAAACATAATTTTTTTTTTACTATACACTATGATCAATACGATTGAATTAATATTTTATCTTAATGTTAAAGCATAAGAGAGATAACTTAATTTTACCATTCAACCTTTCGCAGAATGAGTTTCTTGAACAAACACGTTTAGAATTTAACCATCTCGATTGATCTATTGGTTCTTAGAAACGAGGATTGTCTTGAACATCGCGCAGAAGCTGCGGTGTAAAGTTGGTCTTGTTAAATTATGCATCGCTCGCTCTTTTGACATTAAATGTCGACTTCAGACATTGTCTCTAATAGCTATTCAAAGCGCACTTGCAATCATTGTCGGCAAGTAAAATGTAACCTTTGTAAATAATATATAAAACATAATTAATTATAAATTAATAGTAAATAAATTCTTCGATTAAAATTATTATTAATTTTTACTTTCTATTTTTGTTATTACTGATTTCAAATATAACATTACAATATTTGACAACAAAATGTGAAAACAATTTCTTAGATTGCATATAACAGTAAAGTAAGAATAAAATATGTATCTCTTCTTTATCGATTAATCTTATTTATTTGGGTGCACACGCGTAATACTTGCAAGCGCATTGAATATAAATGAATTGCAGAATGCATGTAAAAACATTCTGCATTGTCTGTCTCGATCGATATCTAATCACTTGTAAACAGCGCAAGTAGATACGCTAAATTATGGTAAATTGTATTCGTACTTGTATCACAGATGAAGAAACATCATTTTACTCGCAACAAATGGGAACTAAAATATCTCTGTAGCATTATGCAATAAAATTTTCATTTTCATTAATGTGTCAGGGCTGCATCAATTAGTACAATATTAGCAAACAATGTCACTTGGATTAAAAATTATAGTAAATATAAACAAATGAATTCATTTATATGTACATACGCGTACGATTTGAGCAATTAGCAGTGTAAAACACAAGTTGGCAAAGAGTGGCAAAATGAAATCGCATTTGTTTTACAAATGGAAGTGTGTGGAAAGGACAGAATAATTACAACAGAATAAAAATAACACATTAATAAATATAAAATCATTTTACGGCATAATGAAGAGATGATTTTTCAATGATTTAATCTCAAGTCCTAATAACAAATATGTAATATAAATAATTATAATAAAAATAAAGAAAATAATTATCTTTGTAAAATAACAAGTCACGCCGTTTCTTGTGACGTGCATCAACGTATACTCGAGTATTAATTGATATATTTGCGCGAGTCACGCTTATGATTGTACGATTCTCATGATATGCATGACAGGAATAACTTCGTAATTAATTTTTCACATAATTAATTAAAGATGTGTAGAATATCGAATAAAACTGATAGTCTGTATGTGATTTCTAAATGCGCGTCAATAGTCTTAAATGAATCACTTTCTATTGCTTGTATATTTAACTTAAATACATTTGCATTGCACAAATTAGTATAATAACAAATTAAGTTTTCGCAAAGACGAGAAGTGTGAAATCATTATCAGATATCATTTCATTCATTTTTACAGCCTCTGCTCTTCTATCATGTTCAGTAATGAGTAGTATTGACAGGCAGAACTCATTTATTTATCTATAGGAAACAGCAAATTTAACATTTAAATTATTAACTGTCTTTACACTGCTGTACATATGTGACCCATTTTTGTTCAAAGGATTGATAAGGATCGTAATAACCGTTACTTTCACTCAAATTTTAGTGTTGTTTTTCCACGACAACACCATGAATGTTTAATTATGCTTATTCAGCATCATCTGCCGATTAGGGATGTCATACAGATAATACCATCCGCCCAAAGTAAGGCGCCACCTGTAATTTGTTATTTGGGGCAATGTGTGTTAATTTATCATTTCGATAAATACATACTGATTAAGCAAACACATTATGACCCATATAATTGTGTCTCATTATCCCCAACATTTTTTACATTCGCTGATTCACAAATTGAAAATTTATGAATTGCCGTTATTGCAAATTCTCAGTTTTCTATGTATATCAATAATTAGTATGATCTTAATGATTTTCCTACGTATACTATTTTTCTGATTCGTTCAAGATGTATTTCAGACTTTGTTTTTTAAAAGATTGTAATTTCTAATGCAGCTTTTGTACACGTATATAATGTTCCTTGAAGAGAGACAACATCTGAGCTATGATAATTTTTCTAGAGTAGATCGTCCGCGTATTATACGCCGGAAAAAAAAATACATTTAAATTCTTACTTGGAAGTGGATAGCGGCATAAGGGTATACACATGACTGGTTGCAATCAGATAGCAAAACAAGGATATGTGTGTGTTCTTTTTTCTATTTTATTTCTAATTATTTCTTAAGACAAGCTTTACGTCCTGAACGGCTCATCCGTATTTGGCGCGTCGCTTTTATCGCGATGTTTCCTACCTGCCACCGGCTCGAAAGCCGTAAGGCGAGAGTAACCGACAGGTGGTACCGATCGGTCTAAAGACTCAAAAGAAAAAATTAAATCGTCGTCATGATGCTCTTACCATTATGCCATCCGTGGAGACATAAAAACAACTCTGACCGTCGCAGGCAACCAATTATTTCACTTGGAATTTCAAATTCTTACGGCAGTCGAAATAAAAATATTCTACGGGATCTTATCATCATCATTATCATTAATGATATTTCAATCCTATTGTGCATAAGAAATATAATTTTTATATTTTTACATATAAATATATAATATATATTAATATATATAATATATATAATATATGTATATAAATCACAGTTTATTACGAAACTTCAAATTAAAATAGCAAATATATAATGAAGACGTATATCCTTAAAAACATTTATATGTTTGACATAATTCGCAGTGGAAACCTATGTGAAGCTTTACGATGATATTAAAATATAAATTTTTATTTAAATACATATCTCTTATGACTGATCGATTATACGTACGCCGATATAATTGCGCGTATTCAATTCACAATTCACGGTGCTCGTGCACACTCGCGTTCCCGGAACTTTAACGCGGGCAGTATTATGCGCTTAGAGAAACTTGAGTGGCAAAGCGGGATGGCGATCAATTACTGTGAATTTTCCTTAATTAATTGCACGCCACGCCGGGCCATCGCGTGCTCACAAGGCACCGCGATAAATACCGGGCGCTCCGCGAAAGGCCATAGTCGATTCGTCACCGTCGTCTATTCGAGAATCACGCAGGCAGTCTTACGCTCGATCGTATAATCGCATCGAGTCCGAGAGCGGAAAAACCACGTCTCCTGGCACGGCGGAAAAGGCTAATGCGCTCAAGAAATAAATCCTGTATTCAAACAGTTATACGGTCCGACATCGGTCATGGAAAAAGCACCCGCTCGTTGCGATAGAGAAAAGTTAATGACAAAGTACAACGATAGAGTAGCAACGTTCGTCATTTTTGTTTTCAGAGAGTAGTTAACGATGATCATATCCTTAGGGAATTATCAACCAAGGATAATCAAAGAATCATTATATCGAAAAAAGATGAATAAGATTTTACAATTTCATAGTTTGTCACATTATTTTTAAAGATTTTTAATAATTTTTAAATAATATAAAATTACTTTATGTAATAAACAATGTTATATTTTAATCTAATTGATATAAATATATATAATTAATTAATCTGTAAATATTTTAAATATGAAAACGTAATATTCGCGTAAAAGAAAGACTTTAATTTGTTTTGGAACTTACATATTTTTTAATATTTTCAAAAATTCTATCATTAATAATTATCCTTAAAAAAATGATAGCAATAAAAGAAAATGGCTGCTTCTTGCGATAAGATTTAATCTACTGCTTACTGATAATACAACGACAATGATAAATCTGCCGCGTATCTTATTATCACTGTTACTGGGGAGAAGAATGGCAATATACATAGAGGACACCGAATCGGTAAGCAAAGAATAATTTATTCCCGCAAAACGCAGTTCATGGGGTTAATCGAATACTCGTGTCGTGGACGGTTTAGCGTCCTGGTGCTAACCACCACGGACGTTTAGTTCCTCGATTGCCGTCCTTCTCTTCTCGCAATATGTACGCGGGCGCGGAGTATGTACGACCAAGCCAACGTGGTGAGTAACCAACAATCGCATCCGCCTACGAGATAAGGCGGATTGTTTGTCAAAGCCTTGCCGATTCGTCTTGCCGTGCCAACTTCAACAGACGTATATTCTCGCCTCGCCCACGTGCATATGAACGAGATTTTCTCTCTACACCGTGTGTCATCGCTTGCCTCCTCAAGGATGCATTTATTTATTCAGTACCGCTGTCCAGCTGTGTTTAAAATGCAAAGAAAGTGTACCCTGTATGATAACAGGCGTGTAATAATATTGCGTGAATTAGAAATTATAACGTACTTTGATTTTCTTTTCTATATGACATCTTGAAAGTTGGCAGTGAAATTTTCTTGAAAATGCAAATTGCGAAATAAATATAACATGATACTTGTCACAATTTTTTTTCCTTTATCTTCTGTTTCTTTCTCCTCGCTTAGCTTTAAAAATCATGTTCGTTGTTGAAAACAAATTCGAAAAGAAATTTTCTCCTTTTACATACATATATATATGTATATATATATATATACAATATATTTATATATATATATATAAACCATTTGCTATTTATAATCAATCTAGGGCGTATGCACACATGGTTTATTAAGCTTTTACATGCCGTCACTATAGAGCAAAAGTTTTCACATGCTCGTTGTAAAGAACGCAAACATAAATCTCTCAAGTGAGGTACTATGAAGTTTATTTACGTAACACGTTACACGAGGAGTGCTATATCCGCGTATTGCAGATTTAATGCTCCGTTCACGAATGCTCGAGACGTCATGACTCCACTAAAACGTTGAAGCTTATTTGCATCTATGTTAATCTCCGTTCACAAAACATATCAAACAGTTATTAATCTGACAACTAATATCCTATTTCTTTAATAGACTTAATATTCATGTCTAACATTATTATAGATATAGAGCTAGCAAGATGACATTATTTGTCGTCATTTTGTCAGAAACATCATTTTGATCACGTTAAAACAGCTCCAGTTTGGGGTTGGTCTCTATAACGTAGATTGTTCAAACTTAACAATTATTTTAAATATTTAATTTTATATTACAAAAATATTTGTAATATTTATATTCAGATTATAAAGATACAAATACAAAGAGAAAAATATAAATATTAATAAATATATTAGTGTATATTTATAAATAATCGTGATTTCTACATATATAAAAGTAAAAAAAAAATAAAAACAAAATGAAAAATCTACGTTATAAAGTTATAGACATAGCAATGTCTCCTTATGTGCAATAACAGCGTTGCATGATGAAGATTGCAGATCGCGTTTCAGATTTAACATTAAATACATGAAGCTAATTGAATTAATTATTCATTTTCCATTAAACGTCATTCAAACGTTTTATGATCTACATGACCTAGCAGTCGTTTCCAGGAAATAATTTTGATGGCATAATCGTTCATTTCTTACATCAAAACAGAACGGACGCAGCATCCTTTCATTAACTTTTTGTTTAGAATACGAGCGCTGAATGCTAAGTGAAGTGGCATGATGGAGTAAATTCCGTCGCGGAAGGGTAGTGAAGACGTACGGTGTCACTTTCCTTGTTGTTATAAACGTTGTTTTGAGTTACAGGAAATTATGCACAAGGCACAGATGTGAGCCGTCAGCCGAGCTGTCAGCCGCTAATGGCGGCATCATACATTCTACGTAACGTAGCGCTGCGTCGTAATTATTATTAATAGTAGCTCGTATATTCCGCAAACAGAAGTGGAGATCGTTTTAAAATGCGCAAGCCTAGAACTAATTTTGTGTCACGCATACTGTCGGTGCAACTGAATAATTGTACGGAACAAAAGATTGATATTCATGAAATTCACGGCAGAAATGTAAATCGCGTGATACGACTATTTTTATGTAGCTGCTATAAATTAGAATGTATAGCTTAATTTTTCTTTGTTTTTAATTAATAAAAAATTGAAAATAGAACGAAGCATGTCATACGACAATTAATATGAGATTCATAATCACTGCAGAAAATTTCACGCTTCTGATATCACGAAATTTTTTAAAATAAAAGATGAGAGATATCTACATATGTTTGGTTTATATGTTTGATTTAATTGCATATACTCAGATATTTTTCTAAATAATAGAATTATAAAAAGAATAAAAATTATTTTAAACAAAAATTATTCCCGAAAGTATTTCAATTAACAAAAAGCTTTGCAATGACAGATTGCGAAGTTTTATTCTAAACCTATAATTTTCATAAGTTATATGCACATAGGTTATATCTTTAAATATATAAGCTTGAGTATAAAGAAGATTTGAAGATTTATTTTCGAAACTAATTGCGAAATTCGATCTCTTCGGATATGTAAAACCTATATCTACTGACTGTACATTATATATTGCGCTTTTCCTTCCTCGAGAGTCTACATCAGGTTGCACCGAGAAGAATTTAAGATTTACAACACGACATAATACACTCATAACGAGAAAGAAAGTAATTATAAATCATCCGGAATAACGCGAAATTTATTAGTTAGGCTAGAAGAGAGCGGTGATACTACATCATCATCATTACTGAATACGTGACCGCTTGTCATCGGGATATTTATTCATTCGTAAAATACCAGAGGAAGTGTGAAGATCTAATTGCACTCAGGACAGAAAAATACATTTTCGCGTGAAATATGCTAAACTAAAAAACTAAAATATTCTCACTGAAAAATTATAGTGAAATTACGCTCAAATGTAGTCCCTCTTAATTTATGATACTTTCATAAACATGTACTTCTTTCACTTCTTTCTAGCAAAACTACATAAAAACGAATAAAAGAATACTTTTTTAACACGTTATGAAGAAATGCATACATCTTGGCAAGTATAATAAAGAGAGGGAACGAAAGCAGTTACACAGTTAAGCAGGATAAAATAATTTTATATTTTCCTTATACAGAAGTTGTAGTCTCGTGAGTAGAGGCAATGCAGTAAGAGTTAGATACTTTGTATAGATTGTAGTAAATTGTAGTTAATAGCAGTAGTAAAAAAAATATATTACGAAAATTCGGACACGGTGCACAAAATTATATCCCACCCAAATAATTACAAAAGAATTCTTCAACCTTTTCGAGACGATCGCGATGTATAAACCACGTGAGACGACGCGGTTCCACGATGCCGATCTTTAAACGGTTAAAATAATAAGGGGAAAAAAGGAGAGAGAGAGGGCGAGCAGCGTTACGGGTACGCGTGCGAATAAACTGAACGATATTGCAAAAGCACAATTACATATTTATCTACCTCGCTCGAATATCATAAGAACCGATCCAAAAGTACGATCATCGCGCCTCGGGGCCGATCTTATCTCGCGCCGCCGTGGCATCGGCTGCCTACGCACGAACGTCCCCGCGTGACGGACATCTGAATGTGCATGCGCGCAGCTGCGCTTTACACGCGGGACACCCACCGGCAATTATGCACGCATTGTAACGTACGAGGGCGAAAAAAAAAAATCGCTCGCGCGAATAAGAGAGTGTGAAAGAGGAAGGAAGAGAGAAGGATCGGCGCACGGAAACGCGACACGAGTCCCATACGCGCGTACGTAGGAAAGACGACTCCGGACTCTCTCGACTATTTGTCAACGGCTGAGAGACGGCTGCTGATTTCTCGCGACTTCTCTCGTCGCCTTATGTATCGCGAACGTAAGTAAAAAGAGGCAGCGAAACGTCGCTGCGAGGGAAGTCGCGCGAAGGCATCGTTCTCCACCTCGCTCCCTTTCTCTCCACGCGCGGCGGGATGGTGCACGTTCTTCTTGCACGCGGATCGCAGGTACAAATCGTCGCGCGGTGAGATCAAAAACCGGCGCGCCGTCGTCGCCGCGGCAGCACCGCGCCTGCCGAGCCGAGCAGAAAGCCGTGCGCACGCTCACGTGGTCAGATAATCCGCTGTATAATTTCGTCCAATTTCGTCGCTGCGAATGCAGCACAGCGTCGTATATCTGGACGAGCGGTCCAGACGTGGCGACTCTTGCGTGAGATGAAAATATATAGAGCATGGGGCATTTTGCAAAGTCGCGCGGGTGGCAGAGCGGAAATCAAGATTTTTCGTAAAGATATGAATTCTTTGCAAATCCGTCCGCGACACGTTGCGGCCGCGCGCGCAGTCGACGCTGCGCTAACGAGTGTCTAGCTCGCAGATATACGATATTGCGGATTGTCTCGGGAAAATATTTTATTCCGAATCGTAAATAGCGGTTGGTTTCTTTAACTGCCTAATAATAATGCCAGAGTGAAAAGAGAACCTGCCTAGACTGCCCCGCTAGGTCGGTTGAAAGAACTTGAAGATTGTTTATCGCGTTGTTGCCTCACAAAGAGAAAATCTCCGGCAACGTTCCATTATAAAGTGGCGACTGCATTTTATCATACGTCTCATTGATGAAATAATAGAAGTAGAACCGGATACGCTCGCGCGCAAGCGGTATTTAAGCAAGCCCCCGATAGCAATGACACACGTGAGCGTGGATAAGCGGTAATGCTTCACTCCACGAGGAAGGTGGGTAAAAATAGAATCGCCGGGCCCGGCTTAAAACTTTACGTGCCACCAAATACCATACATTCTCAGGTTCTGCCTTGCGGTCTAGTGGGAAGATATTTTTCTGCGGTCAGTTAAAATATGCCGACTTGCTCGATATCAGCCTTGCAAGGCTGCCAATGACAAAGAGATCTCGCTTAAAATCAGGTAGTAAACCCGTTGTGGCGTGACGTATTCAAACGCGCTCCCGACGAATCAACGAGAGGCCGGCTAAACCGGCTCATATTTTGCGATTTCTATATTTGTGTTCCGGCACGGCGCGGAGCTTTAACGCGGCGCGTAATAACGCGGTGATGCGAGGAAAAACGGGACTGTTCTTGCGAAATTTTAACGGGCGCAATTAAGCAGCGTTATGCCAACTATCTTCCGACTAGCGTAGGTGAAAACATGTGAGACATGTGAGTTGAATGTATTTTATCTAATTGAATCTAGCTGAATCGCATACATGAAAAATAAAATGAGATAAAACGAAATTCTCTGTAAAATTGTGTGTATATGTAAAACAACCATCTAGGAAAATGCTTAACTACAGCTAAGAATTTTATTATACTCGCATACCTATTTTTGTATTTAAAAAAAATACGAATCGAAAGACAAGTTTGATATCCAGATACTTATGCTATAATTATATTGCTTTTATGTATATAAGATCTCATACGTTTACATAACTCTGTGATAAGTGGCGAAAATTGCAATTCATTAAACACCGCTGACGTGGGTGGATAACAGATTGTCGCTCCGAGCAAGTTCTCAATCATTTTTATGCCTCTTTTTTTCATTTTTATATATTATTTATATAATTTTATATACTTTCTACGATTATATATATATATTTTTCTATAATACATACTCATTTTTCTCAAACGGATATAAGAATTTAAAAAAAAAATTTCCAACTGTATTATTGTATTGTATTAATACAATATTTAATAAATTCGATTTTAAAAAATACAAAATCTCATTTTTCTTTTTTAAAAAGAATAAATATTAAAAATGTATGAAGCGGTATTTTATCTAATTGTTCAAGTCTAAAAATGGTTTTAAATTGTTATCATATCGTTTAAAACGAATTTGAGAATAATATAGAAATATTTACGCGTTTATATTTATTTATAACTTATACCACCCAATTTCACAATCTAGACTCACAACTTCAATAAATATATTATCTTGCAAAATTAATATAAAATGCATATTAAAAAACATTAAACAAGAAAATTAACAATGTGATAAGCTTGTTAAAAGCACTATGTGTTAGAAGCACCCTTTTTCTATAATGATAAATCTTTTATTTGCGCGGACAATATCCGAACAATGTGTACATTGATTAGTATTGCGTACATTCGGAAGACAGATGCACGCACTTCGCATCAGTCAAGATCACGATCCTCATCACGGTCATCATCATAATCCAGATCAGACCTTCGGGCAACAAACCTATCTTCGTTCAAGAATCTAAAAGCGAGGCGGATGAACATATACTCGATATTAAGAATCCATTGCAATGCAAGTAAGAAATTTTGCATGACTTTTAGCAATATTATATTGCAGTTACGATATATTTATTACAAATAATTTATTAATAATGTATTAACGGTTCATTTGTCAAAGATAATATACGTTCGTGCTCAATAAATCCATTAAATCGTAATAATAGTAAAATTTGTTATTTATAAACGTACACCAAGTACGATTGATATAGTATTCAATGATACGCGTGTATGATTTTATTACTGAGATTTGTTGGAAATTATTAATTATTATTAGTGATTAATCATTATAGTAAAATTATTATTAGTGATTAATCATTATAGTAAAATTGTAAGATAATGTTATAACATTTTTATATGTATAAAAACATAATTATGCTAAAAAAATCATACATATTGCAAAAGAGTCTTACATATATTTTGAAAACTGTTATTATTTTCTCGCAAGCATATGATTTTCTGTTTTTCTTTTTACATTCGTATAATGTTATTCATGCAATGTTGTCCAATAATGGCCAGAGAGACAAGGTCTCCGTATATTATTTTCCATATTAGAGATAATTACTCGGCATCAGAGTAATATATACAAAATAATGCATACGAGAACTTTGCACAACATGTATAGCAATGGTTAACTGCTGGCATCTGCTTTAAATTCGAGAGAACCTCGTGTGATTCTTCGTGCAAGTACGATTGTGGTATACGTTGTGCCTTCTGCATGTCCTGCATATTTTCGCGTACGCACACCCATTGTATGCCTATTACAGACATTGCCTTAGAGGCTCTGACGAACCGAGTTTCCCATAGTCCTATAAATACTTGCTTACTTTATATCAATCATTTTAGTATATAATGTAAAAATAATTGTCGTTATTATGAAAATAATTTTTTTATATATTTAAATTTAAAAAATTATAATAAATTTATCACAAAAATTTACATAAATAAAAAAAAGAAAAGCAATAATGTAATTACGTGCACAAAAGTAAATCACAATAATTTTATTCCTTCATTATTAGGAAAACTGTTATGCCTAATTTATAGTACGAAGCGAAATTCAAAAGGTTTCAAGATTTATGAGAATTTTTTCCGAGACTTAATGAAATCTTGGAGTAGCATAATAATTAATTCAGACGACAAATAGCAAACAATTTACGAATACTTATAATGAGTAACTGCATACGTAGTAACTACATAGTTTATTGATAACGTAATCAGCTGACACTTCTCTATATACATATATTATATATGTGATATGAAGTTTCAACTTGATAGATTTCCGATTAAGTAAACGCTCGCTCGTGTCCAATGATCTAAATTCCATTAAATCCCGCTCTAATTGTTATTCATGTTACTACACCACAGTAATTTCATTTACTACTAGTTGGCTCTTTCGCGTGTGAGGCAGCTCGTTGATGAAGTTGTTTAAACGTGGTTAATTAGCAAACTCTAATAAATCTTTAATGAACACCGTAACCGATCAGTTTTATACACATGTTCAAGAGAACATTCTTGACGTTAATACAATCTGCATCAATAATATGAACATCAAAAATGTTTTCTTGAACATGTGTTTAAAATTGATCAGTTACGGTATTCACTAAAGATTTATTGAAATTTATTAATTAGTCATGTGTTTATGATAAGAGTAAAGTCTATGATTTCTTTTAATATAATTTTCTTTATATATATATATTTTTTTTTATTTCTATGTTTTTATTTTATGTGACGATGGTGGAATAGAGTGCCTGAGATGTAACGATTGAATCAATTGTTAAATTAATTGAATTTATTAAACATTAAAATGAAAAAAATAGTATTACTGTATTAGGACTGTACAGATTCTTAATGATACTGTAATAAAATCGTATACGATCTAAAATCGTATATTAAAGCTAACATGGATAATAACGAATATACTAATTAGTGCATTTAATGTGCACGCTAGTTACGTCTTATATAACCGTCTCGCGAGCCACCAAGGCAATTGAGAAGTATACCCCTAATATATTTAATGGCTTTAACGGCTTACTGTAGGTTTAACGAATCAATTAGCGACGGAGAAGGACGAAAGGAAGAAGTGGATGTAAAGGAAGGCAGTAGGAGGATCGAGATCGAGGACTCGATCTTTGCGGGGTCGATGCTAATTTCTGGGGTCGAATCGTGCGCCAAACACGCTCGCGATTGGTCTACGCGAGAGGCGGCTCCTTTTTGTTCTTTTAACCGAGAACCGCCAATATATATATATATATCTATATATATATGGAGCAACCTGGCGACGATCGTGATATGTCAGCCGGCACCCACGCTCCTGCGACTTCAGATTCGTTGTGCCACCTTTGCCGTTAAACCTTCACGGCCCTGACCTGTCCTGTCGTCGCTTCAGGCCTTCTCTAAACTTATATCCTATTATCTCACAGCGCTCGGATCACAAATCAAGATTTTTACCTATTTTTTTCGAATCTTAATAGAGTTGCTAGTAATAAGGCAATTTTCGTCATTTGACTTTTTGCTAAATGCAAGCGTCGTCATATACAACAAATTTGACAGTTAATAATCGCACGTTTCAAGCAATGAAAGCAGCTATATTTTTATAAATAAAAATAAAATAAAGAAATTTATATAATGCTACATAGATAAGTATCACATGGAAAATCAGATAAGAGAATACTGGAAAAAATATCATAAAATTTTTTACGACGTCGTACATTAACTGTAAAAAATATGATATAGGATAAGTGAGCTAAAAGGAAACGCTATTTGTCTAATCACTGCATTTTACTATCGTTAATATCATTCTCGTAATAGTAATAGCAATGTAATAGTATTGTTTTTCTAATCGCCCCTTCTCTTTTGCAGAAAAGAAGGCGCGATGGCTGACGATTGCATTCGCCATCCACTACGATTTTCTCCCACTACAACCGCTCTCTGTCCTCCTACTCTGATGCCAGTTGGGCCACCTCTTCCTGAAAAGTATACCATCACCGACCATTGGGTGCAACTGAAATCAAGGCTACTGATTGGACGGCCTCTAACGCTCGCCTAGGAATGCCGCGACCTCGTGCAACGAATGCAACGCGCGACACACGTGTAGAGATGCAGATTAACGTAATCTCCGTGAGCCGTATGTTATCGGACCGAGATCGGCGACGCCTTCGAATTGCTCCACGTGAAGGATTTATGTTAATTCTAAGTAACCTTCGCTGAAGTTAATCGTTTTGCGTAACGTTTAAAGATCCTTCCCCGATCGAGAAGGAGCCTTCAATGTGCAATGAATTTTTTTCATTCGGATCTTAGAAACAACCACGATATGTCTATATTAAAATCCATAACTATTTCTATACATATATCCGATAAGATGATAAATATCACTAGACAATCGAAAATGTTTATACTCAAAGTGTTACACATAAGTAACATTGAAAAAAATTTTAAAGAAAATTTTTAGCAATGTCATTATTTCGCAGCATCTCGAAACTCCGTCAATTAATATGTCCCCATATTTATGATATTTAAGAATTGTGCAAAGCATGTTTTTGTAAAACGCAAATTAGTATTTATAAGATGTTTAAAATGTGCTCAAAAACGTTGAGAAATATTGCCTATAATTTAAGTACATAATTTACTCTTTCTCAATGCTAATTTAAAACATAAATGTGTCGATATGATAGAAGATTTCTGTCATAGCTAAATCAAAATAATCTACCGAACTGTACTAATCACGAAAAAGAAGTCATTCATACAATGGATGTTAAAATTATGTCAATATTTCTAAGAAAAGATTTCAGAAATAAATCTTTGTATATCACATGAAATAGAATTACATCATTTCTGCAATATTATTAGATAAATCTGTTCTATAGATGGTGTCTCTTTTATTGCAATCTAGCTAAAGTTATTCGAAATATGAGGAAGCATTGGAGTCTGAGTCGACGGGGACGATAGGAATGAGCGGTTGATGAGGAGAAAGGTGGAGGGCCGTTAAGTTACGCGAGGAAAGAAACGGGTAAGAGACAACCGCGAAAAAGACCGACAAGCGGAATGTCGGTTAATTTGTAGCCGAGTCTAGTCCACGCCATAATCTGCACGTGTATCATACTCTTTTATACGTGCCGAGACACATGTTGCCGATCAGTCGTGTGCATGTGCGCTGACGTACACACCGTAGAATATTATTAATTATTATCATATCAGAAACGAACAGTACTTATACGTTATATAATGTTATGTTGTAAACGCATGGATTATCGACAAAAATCGAAGAATAATCAATTTGAGGTTGCGATTAATTTTCCATTTAACAAAATTGCGAAATGTAAATTATAATGATGCAATTGTTAATAAAATATCGAAAATCATCCTTGTTTTTTTAAATGTGTAATTTCATTTATATTGAATTTACAGTTGAATATATTTTATAATGAATTTAATGGACGTTGGTGTAAAACAATATATTATAAAATATCTCAGTTGATATATTATTAGTATTTTTTAAAAATGTTTATTTTAATATAAAATATTTCCAAAAATTATCTTTATATTATGATTATTGATCGATTATCCAATCAATCGTTAATAGACGAAGTAATAGACAATACTCACTACACAACGGACTATTTGGTCCGTTTGGTTTTATAGAGAAAAAGAAACGGAAATCAATGTTGCATTCCACCAAGCAACTTATGACCAAGTCACCAAACAAAAGTTGTAACAAGCTTTTACCGTACTGGCATTCAGAATACCGACATATAAGTCGTGTCTTAGCTATGGCAGGTATTTACTAGACGGTAGAATATGTTACAACGTTCGCGTTACTTCGTTACATCAACGTTGTTTTTCCAGAAAGCCGCAGAATGTATGAGATCTTCGAGACATGATGCAAAAACAGAAAGTGTTTAAAAACATTTGCTTGTTACCCAAGAGAAATGATTACATCACGTTTTCCCATTTATGTTCTAAAATTTTTTATATCTACGTTTTCACACAATTTTCATCTGGATGAAAGAATGAGCACGTAAAACAGTGCTGAATACTAAGTGGACTTACAATCTATGCTTACAATCCTGTAATACTTTATCGTCCAGGTAAAACTATTCTACGTAAAACCGAACCTTTTTTTCTTTTCCTCTTTGCTCGACACTCTCGTATAAGTAAGCGAGTGCCGCTCCGTGCAGAGAGCCACGAAACGTGAAACAGAGTACAAAAAGAACAATTTGCAAGGTGGATGAGAAGGGCACATAAGGAAGCCGAGTTTACGAGATGATTGTCCTACGGACCCTATTCATTCGACATGGATTCTCCAGGTGGATTTCTATTGTAGATTATTGCGCCATTGTCCATTGTCGCAATTCGCCACAACTGGCCTCTTAGATCTCTTTGACATCAGTGGAAAAGTTCGACAAAGATAAAAAACGATATTAGATTAAGATATTTGAAAGAGATAAGATTACGAAGATTATAAAGAATATGTTTATGAAGAAAATTCTTCATTATCCAATATATATATTAACGTATTGAAATCCAAACTAATATTTTTCATGGTTAAATAGATTTTAGATAGATATACAAAATTGACCAAAAATAAGTTTGTATGCTAGTAGCTTTTCCACGTAACGTTTATCAGTAATTAAACCTTTTTATATTAACAAAAAATGTTATATTCGTAAGTCGTATTATAAATTCATAAGTTAATATCGCTTAATTCAATATTTACGTAAAAAGTCCTTAATCACGTCTCAATTTCAATTACTTCCCAATTTGAGAGCAAAGTCGGCGGAGATATTAAAATTAATGGCAATTAGCGGCAATTAGTAGTACCTCCCACATTGGGTGTTCGAGGAAAGAAAGTGCAGCTTGCACGCAACGAAAGAGTGGACAAAGAAGGTTTACGTCCTGCGAAACAAACATCGATGGAAATCGAATAATGCGGAACAAGCACCTGCGTAGGTACAGGCAATTACGTATGAATAACTTCAACGAAAAAACAGTCGATGCGATCACACACCGATTCTGATCTTATCAACACGGTGTCGCGCGTATTGCCGAAGGTCCTAGGTCCGGTATGACAGTGCAATTATCAATAATTTAGAAAATTTTTTTTCGAATGTAATTCAATATAACGAGCCGGCGCACTCTTTAATTTGATATTATAAGTACTGTCCCCGAACATTCCCGTTATTATATTCCGTAAGATCATTAACCTCTTTTCGCGATACGCAAGTTATGGTTTTTTCCCCTCTTTTTTTTAGTTATTATTCGCTCCGCGAATTTCGAAGATAAGTATAATTCAGGCCATATGCATGTTTCAAGATAATGCTCAGGTTATTCGAAGTGTGTAAATCATCAGATGTGCAATCTCATTTTAATTACTTTCAAATTAATTAAGCAAAGATTAATTGATATATAAAGATTATAACATATATTTATATGATATATACATATGTCATCAGATTGAAGTAATTATGTAATATTATGAATATTAAAAGTTTTTATAATTGCTTATGAAAGCACAATAACGAAATTTAATTTTATCATTTTCAATTTTATTATATATAATTATTGATATTTTTAAAATTTTAATTTTTAATATTTCTTTGCTTTTGTTATTACCATCATTAATATATGCGATTAATATATGATGGAATTATTAATAATCAGTATTATTATTGTGATAGTAATTATTTCACATTTTAATTCGAATGATATTTTCTAATAATTTGGATTATATTTAAAAGTAAAAATTTGGTAGCAAAATATTAGTTTTTCTTTCTAAAAAAAATCATAAAAAGAGTAGCGATAATAAATTTTACTTAACAATTTATTGCTCTTATTTTTCTGAAAACAAATATTCTGCTTGTAAATAATAAAATTATTAAAAAAATTTGTTTTGTTTTTAATTTCAGTTTAAATATCTGATAGCTAAATAGCCAAGAAATAAAGCGTCGATTATTGTAACTAGTATGCTAAAATATTAGCACTATTAAGCTACCAAAAGTTAATAGAAACACGTAGCTAATACGTAGAAATCAATCAAAACACAAGGTAAAGGAGGATCATGATATAATCGGCATGTTGCATGGATATACATATATCCTCACGGTAATTCGAGAAACATAACTCAAGTCTTGACGGACCGCTGAATCATGAGTTTCTCGCGGCATATATCGCCGCGACGTGTCGGCTTCCCTTTTGCTACTTTAGTTGCTTTTTTCCTCCCCGCCCGTTCGCTCTCTCGTCAACCCTACGGCCACCTATGTCCTTCTTTGCCGAGTATGTGTGACGACTTTTCTCTGCCGCACGCATATTACTACCTTTCAACCGTGTGAAATAACCTTTACGAAGAGATTGTATCATTGTGGCAACTGTCACGATAATTGGACTTTACAATGTTCGGTTTCTTCACCGCACAATGGTATGATCGATAATTAAATTTCCAATACTTAATTTACTAAAAGATTATGTATAAGAAACTATAAACAAGTACGTGTCGTTGAGAAAGTTTAAAATAGATCGACATGTAATACTCGATATTCTCTTATTAATAATTCACTATTAAAATTTAAAATTATATCCACTTTGAACTTGTAAGAGAGATTTGATTGTAGTAAAATTAAAATCTCAACATTGATACAAATAGCGATATGCATTCACAATCACTCGAATTAATTCGCGCTATTTTCGATATTATTGCGAGTTTCTAGAAAATAAACGTAGAGCAATAAATAACGAAAGGAGAAGCAACCTCATACGAATTACAGAAATAATATTATTTTAATAATTAAAACAATCACGATCCGCGAAATCGAGAGAACGAAAGTTGGGATGAATAAATAATCTGTGAATCAGGAGATTATATCGATTACACACTCACCTTATCACGCCGGTCTCCTTCTGCTTGCCGATGAGGAATGTTAGTACACCGTCGGTCATCTGATTCGCCCACGGTGGTTTTACCCAGATCAGGTTCTTAAGATGACCCGCGTACGCTGCAGGCAGAATCCAATTCTCGATGCTGATCTCGCTGAAAGAACAAAATGGTTATTAATAATTATTCGCAATAATTATTTATAAAATTTACTCACAGACTGAAAAATTGTGTACTTTTGTATTTTCTTTTCCTTTCACTTTTTGTGAAACGTTATTTTGGTCTACACGTACATTAATTAAGATATCGCATTGTCGTCCTTTTGCTTGAAGCAAGGCATTTTTATATAATCTATGCTATCAATGAATACCTCCATCGAAATATAGAGCATTTTACAAGAAACGAAGGCTTCCTCGCCAGTCGTAAATGCCGTGACACGGCGATGTTATTCGTTAATTATGTTGTTTGCGACTTGCGACAAGGCATTTGCAACTTGTGTAGACC
>VBVQ01001123.1:0-23821 GCA_011636635.1 Tetramorium simillimum
CCGCCCGCCCGCGCTCGTGCTCGCGTCCCTCTCGCGTTCCCCCCGCGCGCTTTATCACCACCACGTCGCCATCTTCCATTCGCCAGCCGACCGGAGATATGCGGCTGCAGACGAGACCAGGGTGGTTGGCCAGCGTCCAAGCAGACTTGCGGAACGACTGCCTCCCCGCGGACGTTGCGCCGCATGTTGCAGGGCGTCCGTGCCCCACCGGAATGTTCGGTCCGCAGTACGTAATCTCCTCCATTCAGTGTAACTTGGTAGTTTTCCCGGTCGCCCGCCGCGATTAATTGCGTATATTCGCAAGATTGACGAGGAGGGTCGGCGAGACTTTGCGCCCGATACAAATGATCGCAATGCCACGGGGCGGCGAATTTACGGCTACGAGCTGGAGTTCAAAGTATCTCGGTGGGTAGGCGAGTCCCGCGTCCTCTCGTCGCTTCTAGACCGGTCCTATCGGGCGATTCTACATCGTATCGAATATCGATAGGGTAACGCAATCGTCAAACCGTTGTGGGCGTTCAGACAACCTATATACCCGGCCTAATATATTTCGAGGATACGATGCTAAGAGTGTCGGCCGGGCAAAATTGCTTTTAGCCACGGTGTCGCTGGTATGTCGCTTTAAAATGCGGTATCGCGCTGCCGTGTATCTCGGCCGTGTTGTTGTTATGCTTTGAAGACGGGTGACTATATTGCAAACCATCAAGATTCTTTACTACACCGGTATACCGAAAACGTATCCTAGGTCTCTCTTTCGTGGTCCACGAGACTTTCAATTTAGCTCTTGAAAAACTTGGAGCGAGGAATGCATATAAGAAGGGATGTTCCTGACGTGAGATTTATCGCAGCTTGAATTTTACCGAGTCACCCGCGCATCAAAGCAGTTTTCATGAAGCTTTTAAGATTTAAATGTTACTGATAAGAGTACCAAAGATTCTTGAAACAAAGACGATAAAAATAAAGTATATTTTATTACGTGCGAAAGCAATCGGCAATAATTCGTAAAGCATGTCCAAATACACATGAAAAATATAATAAAAATTAAGTTTCAGCTAACTGAAATTGCGCTAAAAAAAAAACATCATAAAATTCTCCGTACTGGGATAAGAATGTAATTTGTTGGGATTGAAAACGGAGGACGTGCGAAGGACGAAGGTCATAGATGGAGTGACGGTAAGGATGGTGATCTCGGGAGCTTTGAAAATTGAACCTTAAGTAGACCGAGGGCGAGCTGCGCTACTCGTGATATCTTTAGATGAGATTCTGGATAGTTTGGAAAAGCAGGGCGTCCTTGTCGACTTCGCTGAACGTTTGAAGAGTATATTAAAACTACAGTGTTATAGAGAAGAAAGTTCTAATTTTTAACGTTCAAGTGGCGATTGTATCCGTAAATCTCAGATTAGAAAGCAAATAATATACTATATAAAATCTTTACCAACTATATATTTATACATATATACAAATACGTATCTGTAACACATTTATACGTATATATGTTATAAAATTAATCTTTTCACAGCTTTTTAAATTGATTAGAAAATTAATTTAAATTAAATACTTATACAACATTAAAATAATTGTTTGTTAATTAAAGTACGAATTAATGAAAATAAGTTGAGATTAAGTTAGTTAATACTAATGCAGTCTATTACAGCATTTAATTTACTATTCAATCATTTTTAATTTGATTGTTTTTATGGTTTTCTTTATTATAGCATAAATGTGTTTTTTTTTCCCCTTTTACTTCAGCAAGACCTTACAAAGTGAAGTTGCAACATTTTAAGAAACTACACGATACAAAAGTTCAACGCAACAGCAATATAGAAAAGTCTACTTCGTAGAAGCACACGATTTGTTCTATACGTTTCTATAAGCGTTTATGTCATACGATACTGCGTGGAAAGACGACGTGCCGGCATCCAAAGTCGTTATTCACACCGCGGGGCGCAAGAGGATTTTCGTGTTTCACGTGAACGCCAGCAGAGGTGGCGCAGACACGTTCATTCCAATTAATGCGACGCGATAAATCCTGCGAACCGGTCCGCCGACGCTCGGCGGGCACCCGACACGTCCACGATCAGGAAATCGTCCGCTGCCGACCGGATGACGGGCCTCTCTTGTTCAACGACAAGAAACGGCAGATCGTCAATCAAACGGATGGAGGAGATACGCAAAACTGCAAAGTGATTCGTGCCGGCGCCATTTATCGCGAATCGCTCGAGGAAAAGAAAGAAGCATTTTGTGCGCGCTTTTTGAAAACAAAATGGCTTTTCCGCTGGTAGCGAATAGCTATGTTTTACCCTTCAAAAAAATGTCCCATTCGCGACGGAAATAGTTGGTCTAGATATCGTGCCTGTTAAAAAGAAAAAATAACTGCTATTCTAGCTAATTGCATTTTGCTAGGAAAATCGTAATCGTTATTACAAGAAATCGGAAGAATTAGAGAAAAAGTTTGCTCCGTTTCTTCATTTTTGTAACTTGCACATTCATTTCGGACAAACAAATTCAGCAATTTTTCAAGCAATTCAGCAACTTTGCGTATAATTTTTAATAAAATAAAATAAAATACGATATATAATATATATTATAGTAAATATAAGGAATGCGCAATGTATAAAATGTGAAGGAAAGTTTAGAGTCTCGCTGTTGTCAGAAAAGTTTTGTGGGCAGCCATTTATAGCAGCACGTCATATTTTCGGTGCGCTTGAGAATGCTCTTCAAGACTAGAGAGAATTTACGAAAGTCGCTGAGATTGCGGAAAGGGTCAAGGAGTGGTCTGTTGAAAGCGAAATTTATCGCTTCCAACTGCATACCCTTATTTTTTGAAAACAAAAAGCCGCCACCGTGGCCGAATGCGATGCCGCTCATATATTAAGGTAGCTATAGATAATCGTTGTAAAGATAATCTTTGGAAGGAAATGACGTTCGCACGATCCCAAAAGTATCCTTCGCACGCGTGTATTACATCATAGGACATAGTGAAATATGAAATACTGATAAAATATAATATATAAAAATAATAGAATCCACTCAGAAAATCGCCTTTCACAATTCTCGAAAAAAGTTATCTTTTTCTCTGCCGATAAACGACAAATCAATATCATTTTCTTAACAGCAACCCATTATTATTTTCTAGCTGCACTGAGGTGGTCTATATTTCACTATCGATCTTCTCATCCTACTCCGCGAAAGTGGACAAATAAAAGTAATGGAAGTGTCTACTTCGTGCATCTCAACAAGAAATCTTCATCTTTCCTCGAGAAATACGATTGCTTTCGGCGAGGAAAAACTTTAGGTTATATTACTAAAGATCAATTACATTTAATTAAATTAAATGTAAAATTTAATAAAATTATGTCAAGTTTAAAAAATATTCCTTTAGATGTAATGGCATCTATGTCATGCAGTAAGATTACTTAAATTACGGAGCGTGCGCATGTACGGTAAGAAAATAATAAATTAAAACAATTTTTTTCCCCCTCTCTCTCTCTCTCTCTATTTATGTTAAATTACAAAAATTAATTAAAATTTAAAAAATTAAATTAAAACTTTAACTTTAAAATTAAAAAAAAAAGTGCTTATATTGAAAATTTTCAAGTAACTTGATATTCTAAAAAGAAAAGATTAAGAGGATCTAATTTCACATAATTAGTATCTCTTTTGTTTGTGTAAGTAGATGTAATTAATTTAGCATTTTATCAGACTAAACCAATTTTTCTATTCTTATATCAATCGATTCGTCCATTGAATCTGTGATCTTTTAATTAACCCCGCTAGACAAAAGAGAGGTAAGGTGCTGGAAACTTGATTAAAGTTGAACAATGTTCTGGAAAATCTTAAAAAGCTTTGGCAGACTTTGAGCAATTTCACGACAACAAATGAGAAACTTCCGCAAGGCGAAAAATTGGAACAACGAGCCAAGCGTTCGTTGAAAATCTAAACAGGACTAAGCAAACCTAGTTATGTAACGGACTTATTGTCAGCCTCGCTAAAATTGCTTGCTATAATAAAGTAGCAAATGAGCAGATCGCGTAATGCTTCCTGCCAATGCAATACGGCGGTAATGAAGATACTTAATGAGGGTTTCGCCTTTCAGGAGTCCATTTCGATGCAAATTACAGGCATATGCAATTTTATATTGTCAGCCCGTAATTGACTCTTTAGTTAATAAATTTTCTTTATTCTTGTCCACGAGAAATGAAAAATATGACATGTTTAATATATTTAATTTTTAATTGTATATAGCATTCTGTATCTTAATAATTTTTTAAAATCTTTTCCAACTATACATATAATTACGATTATTATCACTCATTATCATTAACATAGAGTAATATACTTTTCTATAAAAAAAACCGTAAAATATTAAAAATGTTTCTTTTGCAATTAAGAGTCAAAACAATTTAATTATTGAAGAAAAGTTGAAGACAGTTGTTGCAACTGTATCGGATTTTCCGATATGTTAATGAAAATTACATAAATTAAATTAAAATCTTGCAAAATATAACAATATTAATGATAAATATCTAATTAACTTTTCATTATAATTTCATCATTAATATTTCATATTCTGAGATAAATACATGATACGCGCAGCTATGAATTATAGATTCTATTAAAATTTTGTATGAGGAATTTTACAAAGACTGTGTCTACATCTTATATGAGCTCATATTTATAATAGTATTTGTACATTATTTGTACATTATCGTCAATATATATAAATAGATACGTATATAGAGATATACGTATATACGTAAATAGAGAAATTTAATAAAACTTTTTGTATAATTATTTTGGAATACTAAAGTTGAAAATTTGTATCTTGGAATTATCATTCCCAACTTCAATTTTCATTAATTACATTTTGTACATTGATATGAAATAAAATTAACCAGATTAATTTGCATCAATGTTCGAAACAGAATTATATTCTGCATAAATTACTGCAGTTTATGTGATTAGCATGAATTATTACAAATATATCGAAATCTTTGAAAAGTCATTTAAACAATAGCGCACAAAAGCGAAATAAGCCATATACCTGTTCTATCCTGACAATTAATTCATACAGTCAAAGGAAAATAAAGGCCAATAAAATATTTTATTTTGTTGCGATAATTAATCGTTGTCGAAATGCTGCCAATACGCCAAATAGTCACGATAAAATCTGCAGACAAAAGGGAAAACTGAAACGCGAGAAGAATATCTTCATAAATCTTTGAAGAGAAATCAAACTTGACAAGCGGGCTGGTCATTAGAGCTGCGATACAGACCGGCAGATTATTCATCAACACGGCAATCGACCGAGCGCGCTGGGAGCCTCGTGCAAATGGAGGATGCAACGGGTATGAGGCCGACGTTTTCATCAAAATGAATTCCGTAATCATAACGTGACGAACTTGTGTCAAATGACGGTCGAATTAAATCTGCCGGACGAAATATGGGACACGAACTTTTTTTGCCCGAATAATAATTGTATCAAGTTTCTCGCATATTATACGACAAGATTTTAATACGTTCGTTTCTCTATTTATTGACATGTATAACATAATTAATAAATTCAAGCAAAGACAGATCATTATCACAGAATGTAAAATTTCATTATAATTTGGAAACATAAATAAATAAATTGCTTTAAATAAATACACGAACGCGCGTATCTTGTTTATAAATTTTCGTGCACATGCATAAATATAACATATTTGTATACGACGGTGCCGTGTATCATAAACTTCGCAAGGCTATTATTTTGTAAAATTCAATTAGCCATTTGCATATAAAAAGACTGATTTTTGTTCGTGTCATGATAAACACAAAGTGGTGAATTCAATAAATTGCGTACGAGATACTGTTACCTGATAAATGCTTGCATCAAGTAGATAACTTCAATCAGAAAATCATGACTTACCTGTAACAGAAAAAAAAACATAATTTGTCAGTAACGTGATAAAATGTAAAGTTTTAATTCGTCGGATATTTGACAAACGAGATTACGTTACGTTTATGAATATAAATTTATATCCACCACCATATACATATACTATCATCGTGAGTTTATCAAACGTTTTTACATGTCATGTTTTTAAAAAAAATTAAGTTACAAGTTTGATAAATTTATAAAATTATAGAAAAATTAATTAATCATTTTATTTCGAGCCCCTAAAAGGAGATTCGCGCATCACGTAGCTGTAAGAGATGCGAAATTACGCTGATACGGCGCGAAAGTTTCAATGGCATTTCTTGTATTTTAAAACTGCCCTGTTCAAGAATTGACTGAACACATCTACGACATGGCCGAATAAAAGTTAACGCGATTCCGAAATAGACTTTTAAGTTTTCGAAAGACTCCCCGCACTCTTTCGCCGTACTCCGCATACACGTTCGAAGCAGAAATTCCGCATTGCGGACTATCGGAGAGTGAATTCGCACGCGGTCTACGTACCGGGTGTTTCATCATGCGAACTCCTCTCTTTACGCAATTAATTTTTCAAATTGCGCAGGGACGAAGCCGGGTTACGCTCGTTCTACCTTTTGCATTATTTTCTGAATTACGGTGAAGTGCCGTACGCGCGTTGAATTAGCAAAATATATGAGATGCCAACTGCATTTGGCCGGGGTAGGAATAGCCATGCTTGCTCAAATTACGTCTACGGGAGGGCAGGT
Organism: Tetramorium simillimum; assembly: GCA_011636635.1. Lineage (NCBI taxonomy): Eukaryota > Metazoa > Arthropoda > Insecta > Hymenoptera > Formicidae > Tetramorium > Tetramorium simillimum. The sequence goes on from VBVQ01001123.1 coordinate 6,667, forward strand.
TCTACTTTGTTGATAGTACCACGCCGCCGTCCACGCAAAATGTAAAAATATTAAGGCAGTAGGGAGCGCTTACTTTTTGTAAGCAGCAATGGAAAGTCAAATAACTCACTCTCGACGTGAATAAAATTAAAGGCAAACACAATCTGACGAGATAGTAATTAATATTTACGAGATATAAAACTTTCTTTTTTTTTTTGCATATTTGATATTTCGGGTTTGTTATTTTACGATTTAAGCACGCGCCCTCGTGAAACGTGGAGCGGAGCACAATTTGCATGGACCGAGCTTACACGTAGATTAAAATAATAGAATTCTGCGGCGGAAAAAGGCATCTTTTACGGCGCATCGATCACGTATCCGCGTTGCGGATGCGCGCAATAAATCTAGGGAGGCAAGGGTCCGCGATGAAATCTTGATAAACAGCGATACCGTTGGACGTATCGCATATTCGAAGAGAATCGCAAGTTATTTTTCATAGACAATACCATACGGACAGAATTTCATTACGGACGAACACGTGTTATCAAAATATATATCACGTCTACATTTATATTGCCATTAATCTAGCAGGGAAACGGAATTTACGACGAATTCGCGTTGAAGAGCTCTCTCTCTCTCTGCACAGTGATCGATCAAAGAATCGCGGAATATTTTCTACGTGTTATATCACTCACGTCTATGGAATGTAAGCCGCACAGATATTTCGCTCAAATGCCTCTCTCTCTTTTTCATTCTGACTCTCCTCCCCCTTCCTTTTTATCTCCCCGTCTCCCTTTTCTTAAAGAGCAATCATGCGTGCTGAATTTGATTTTTTTTTTCCCCCATATTTTAGTCGATCGGATTGAAAACATTCACGAGGCTGACGCATTGAATTCTCGCGGTGCTCATACATATTCATAGATTTCAACGTAAGTCAACAATGCGCTTACCACTGCGTGATGACACGTAGTGAATGCGGTTTGCTTACACGCTGCCGAGCCAACCGCGCAATTCCAGAACCTCGACAAATTTGCGCAGTAAAGCCCTCAACAGCCCGCATCGTTACCGATCGTCCGTCCGTCGCCGCCGCTATCTCGCGCTGTCTCGTAAAATAAGTAGATTAGATCCGTGATAATAACTCCCGACTATTTCCCGATCTGCCCCCCCCCCCCACGGAAAATGATCGTCCGTGCCATTTCTCTTCCCTTCGTTGCGATTGATGCGCGGCGAGGAAACAAGGCGAGACCATTAAGAATATAATCGTAAAGGATGCTGTAGCCCGGCCGACGGCTAACTCCCTCCGGAGAACAGAGAAGTTCCGTAGAGTTATATCAGCGATACTACTACTTATTGCCTTCGCCCGACTCTTCATCCAATGTGTTTATCACAATCTCTCCTCTATAGGTACCTAAGGAACTACGGCGCCGCGACGCAATGAACCACGGTTTCAGTAGAAATATTTAGTGTTAGCGAAAATCTATAGAAAAATCGAACGAACGAGTAAAATCAAATACTTCTAGAACCTCGTATTATTGAAATAATGAGAAATTATTAAAGCAATATGATTTTGTAAAGATTTCTGTTTATAAATGTTTCATTCTCGAGTTTCTTCAAAAAATGTTTTCAAAATAAATGAAAGAAGAATGCAAAAAAATTCTTAAATAGTTATTGTAATTTGTAATTTTAGATAATTTTATTTTCATGATCCAAGTTATTATTAGGCTCAATTCAAGTGATAAATTTCATTCCCTCGTTTTGGATTTGAATCGAAAAAGAGATTTGAAAAACATATATGACAGTTAATTATGCAATTAAGATCTACAATTTAACGTATCCATTTTTATCTTTCTTTATCAATTTTTTGTTTTTTTTTTATCTTTGCTTTTGATTTTCTTCAGCTTTGCAGAAAATATTAGATCTCTAGAATTACTGCAATATTAATTGCAATTTATTGTTTTATAAACTCACTGGCCGATTTATGTTATTTTGTGCGTGCGCGTGCGTGTATAATACTATAATAAGAACATAATTATTTTCTTCTTATGAAATAATGTATTACACAATATATCCGATTGCAATTAGTATAAATTTTGATTGACGTAAATAAAGGCATATGTATAAATATACAAAATGGTGCACGCAAATAGCACATTAATAATTTGACAAATAAATCAATGACATAATTCAATCCAATGAGTACTGTCATATGTAATTCAACACAATGAATTATGTTGTTTTATGATATTTGAAGAGAATCCGTCAACGAATCCGTGTAAAGAGCGGAGTTTTATGCCGGTATTATTTCCATAGAGCTCATTAAATGCAGAGCGGCGTACCCCCCCCCCTCCCCCGTTAATTCAACGCGTTAATTCAACCCAATTAAATTTACATAGATAATTACATAGAAATCGAAAATACACACACCATAATTGCGCGATAGGCCGTGTAAAGCGGTAAAATGGTGACCGTTCAGTGGCTGATAATAAATCCATAAAATTTTTCAAGAGAAGTCAATATTTTAATTTAAACGCGCATTATATAATGATAAAGGATCCCAGTCGGGGAATCTTAAAATGCTAATTGCAATTACATCGTACTCGAAGATATTAAATCTTCGTAATCGACTTTGTGTAACTTAACTAACACAGCGTACCCAGCTATCGTTAGAAAAGCGGCTCCGCCTGCTAGAGAAATTCACGACAAGACGGCTTCCATGATCCGGTACAAGGATTTAAGGATCAGAATCTCGCGCGTCCGTCGTCCGTTGACGTGGATCGCAAAGTTTGAGTGCTCAGGTGGCCGACTTTAATTCAATTTAACAGAAAGGCCATTCCGGCTGCGGGAAAGTTGTACGTTAAATTCGCGGTACTTCCCCCTTTTTCCTGAGACCTAGTCGGATTCCACGTCCAACCGATAAAAAAAAAAACAGAATAAGAGAACGCGGCCGCGATGCAACGGAGGCACGGGAAAATCGACGCCGGCAGATATTATATTCATGGCCGATTAATACTGCCAACGGAGAAGTTGCCGGTCGCAATATATCATGATCGGAGTTATGAAGCCACTCGTGTAATCCCCGCAGTCGCTGGGAAAGAAAAACGAGATCGTCGCATATCGGTACGTAGAAACTATTCAGGTTGCGATAAAATTCCCCGGCGCTAAAAACGTCAAATCACGAAGAATTATCCTTCTATTTTCACGCAACGTGCACGATATCGGAAACATTAAGATTGCGGCATTAATAACATTTAATTTTACAGCCAATATCATAAAATTAATATAAATAGCTAAAGAATTCAAATACAATAAATGCAAGGAGATAAAAAAGATAATTAAGATTGTGGCATTAATAACATGTAATTTTTCAGTCAACATCATTAAATAATAATATAAATAAAAAAAATTTTATACAATAAATACAAGTAGATAAAAAAAAGAACTGAATGGAATATAGAGAAGTAATAAAGTTTAAGAAAGGAACACTCGTTCTGTGTATAGTCACGTTCATGCCATTGCAATCGGTTATAAATTGCCGGTAAATGTATATAATATTACTTTGATATTATATATGACATCTTTAAAAAGCATCGGAACGACGGATAGAAGTTATAAATCGTTGGCGATAACATGACCCTCAAATTTCTCGGCGCGTAACTGTATTCGAGGACTGTATTTCATTTTTCCAGATCGTTGAAGTAATTCGATATATGAAACAGAAAGAGGACGATATATTTCTGGCAGAGCGGCCAATGCAGAGAGTCTTTTATATTGAATTTTTGGGTGCAGCGGAGATCTTGTCGAAAACTACTGTCGAAACTATAAATACTACACTTCTTAATGTTGTTTAAATTTATTAAATATTTCTCTGAGATCTATTAAAAAAGTAATGCAAAATATCTTTTCACGAATTTAACATGTAAAAAGTTGATAAAAGTTGTAAAGTAATCTAAAATAAATTATTTATAACTTTAAAAAGAATAGTAATCTTCCTACATAAAAATTCAATGCATGTTGAAATTTGCAACAATATTTAATACGTCTGCATTTCTGTTCATCCATTGTACAAATTTTTAACATCAAAAACAAGTAAAAACATGGAGATTTTTCGTATTTTATAATCCGCTATTGTATGCGAGAAAACAAACAATGTCTATTTCCCCAAATTTCGGCAATAATAAATAAATAAATTTTATATATGTATACATACTACCGATCAATGTTGTCTCTTTAATTTCACCAGAACAACAAAATTTTCGTAACCTACTGCAAGGGAATTAAACTGCTTCCCAGGGAATGAGGGGAAAAAAAAGGAGGGCATATCGATTAACTTCGGACTAATCCGTCCAAAAGCCGCGTGCGCATTCCAGATGACACATAACTTCCTGCAAACCACACCCGAGAGAGGCTTTCAGAACGTTATATTACGCTCTGATGCTCCAGGACTTGCACGCCAACTCAATTTTCGAAGTGGAAGCGAGATAAAAGTCGGGCGTCGAGACGCGACCACCGAATCAGCATGAAGCATCGGGTCGCAGATTTCGCAAAAAGATACCGAGTAAAACCAATGGATAAGCGAGAAGAGAGACAGAAGTAGAGAGAGAAAGAAAGAGAGAGAGAGAGAGACACACACACACAGAAAAAGGAATGTGAAAGAATTGGGGGGGAAGAAAAGAAGCTGTAAATGAGGTACGGGAAAGCACCTGGGACCGAACGGGGGAAAAAAAGCGCGACGAGGGGAGACGAGGGACGGCGGGGTAAATGCGTGTTTTTTACGACCCTCCCTATCTGGGATGCAACCGCGGGGTTATTTTGCTACGTAGCGGGGATAACCCCGCGCGATGCGCATCCGCATGCTGCCTGTCGTCACCTCACGCCGAATTTATCACATCTCGTTCTTTCAAGGTATTATGGGTCACCGCTATTCCCGTCCTCACCCGGTGCTTCTTTCGCCCGAGGAAAATGCATCCAACATTCCGGCATTACAAATTCGTCCCTTGGCCGCGTCTTACGAGATCCCCTCACGCGGAAGAGATTCACGAGGCAAGACATAAAACATTCCTCGCCCGTGGCTTTTACCATCCATAATGTACTCGGTAAAAGAGGGTCTGGATCGGATAGTGAGTAGACAGACCTAGATCCTTGATACATATTAATTGCGCCAGCAGGCGAGACCTCATTGTCCCCTTTCTCAACCCCTTATACCGGGCCGCTTCATCAACTTCCTTCACGTGACAGGTTTTAATTACGTGGAATCTTAGAAGGGGACCTAAAAATTTATGACGTATCATGGTATTCTATTATAATTGTGATTTATACATGTACAAATTGATAGAGAGTTCTTGAAAATAATGACGGTTGTATACTTTTAAATAATGACTTTGTATTCGTGACCCATTTTTGTGTTCTTGAAACGAAAATATAAGATATAACAGATGAATGTAATAATAACAATTTTTCTTATTATTTTAATCTAATAATTTTGTAAGTAGAGTTAATTTAATTTATATAAGATAATAAATCCATTTCTGTTGAGAATAATAAGACTTTAAATACCTGAATAGCGAAAAATGTCGACGAAATATTTTAACTGAGTAATAATATAATGAGCCTGTAATACGCTCGGTAGCATATTTCTCAGAAATACGAGGAAATGGAAATAATTAGCATAGAAGTTATTAAAGGTAAGGAGAAAGAGATCTCCTCTGTAATTTTAACGACTGCATTACTGCGTTTAACGTACGCGGGCACGTACTGTCAAATTGTTAATTATCTCTATCCAATGATACGCCAACTTTGAAAGAAATGCGCTTGATGCGAGTTTCATTAAGGTCAATTTACATGACGTTAACGTGCGGTGCTGCAGAAATTACAACGCATACTATTGCAATTAATTAAGTTATTGTACATTTACCCGCGGATAAACGGGAGATGAGCTGTACGCGATATAGCTGAATACTATAATCGATCGCGTAGTCGTTTAATAGAATTTTGCAGTTACATATTCGTGTAAAATTTTGATATTGCGCAAAATTAACGCAAAAAAAATCGTCGAATCTTAAACGTTTCCTTTTCGGAACTGCGAGTTTTGCGCCCTCCTTGCTCTCTGAAAGTGAATCAGTGAAACTCACTGTCAATTAGCGATTATACACTGATTGTCAGTGTTAAGTATATGAATTTTTCAGTGGTATACTTAACACTGACAATCAGCGTATAATCGCTGATTGACAGTGAGTGTCACTGATTTACTCTTAGAGAGCGTAAGACGCGATTCGGATGCATTGGCGAGTTTTACTCTGGGACGATGTATTTAGAAGCGCAACGTAAATTAACTTTGGTCATTGAAGTATCGTCCGACGCTAACGCCTCGTTGGCCGAAGGTCAGTTCTCTACACTGATGGCTTTACTCAGTCGACCGTTGACGATTCGAACAATTCAATTTTCCATGGGATGGTATTAGGGAATGCGCTGACCGAATATCTAGCTGGTCGTCAGGGTCGAGAGAGCGGGTTAACTGTGGTCGCCCTGGACCCTGGTCATGCACGATCATCGAACAGACCGACCACGTGTTACACAATAATTGCCCACCATTAACAAATAATTGCACGGATTAATGGTAGAATGACAATAGTATTGTCATAATGCTGAAGAAATTTGTCTGTATCGCGGAATTCACATGAAATGTTATGTTAACTACATGAAGATATATTTCTTGGCGTTGTAGTTTCATAATCGAAAAGATAAAAGGATAAGACAAAGTGATATGTACGATAATTTAGCTACTAAATAGAGCGTAAAAATATCAGATATATCGCTCTCTTTAAATATATCTATAGTTTTTGTTATGTATGTTTTTTTATTAATATCTCTGAATTAGTCTTTCATATGTAATTTAGTTAAATGGCATCAAACATAATTGTACCCAGATAAATCAATTATAATTAATTATTACTTTTTTTCTTTCTCTCTCATAATTTCGTATTTCAATAAATAACAATTGTGAAAGTGATAATATATTGTCCATATTCATATGATGTGTTTATCTTTTCCAACATATACAGGTGTGTATTTTTTAAGTTAAAACATTACATAATTGAAAAATTCTTTTACTATTTTCAAAGCGATGCATTCTAAAAAAGATATTACTTTAAAAATTTTATTTGATATCTTACATCTCTAGAACTTGACGGAAATAATTGATAAAGTAAATACAACTTTCTATAATTAGTAAAGTATCGTATTTGAAACACAAGCTGCAAAATAAACAGCAATATATGCTCCCGTTATGGAAGAGTTACGATAAAATTTTTCACAATAATTAACATCTGCCGAATTCAGTAGCGTTCTTTTATATACCGCGTTTTTTTGGCACATTGACCATTAAAGGTAGAAATAAAATTTACAATTCGGCAGAATTGTTCCACCGCACAGACTGGAGTAACTGCATTTTCCGAACTGTATACGCGCCGGAAAAAAAAAACCAGGGCGAATGTATTCAAATAAAACCACTAGAGATATTACGGTTATCCGCGGCGTGTGACAGTACGTTTTGCGTTTGGAAACATTAATGCATTACATGCATGTGGGCGTGTATACGTGCGGTGTGCTGTGTGTGTATGTGTCACTGATCCGTGTTTCAAAAAAACGAGTAGAAAAACGCATCGACAAGTTCTGTACAATATGCGATGCAAACATCAAGCAAGTCGTGTTGCACAGAGTCAACGCGCTTTATCGATTTATCAATGAACGAAAAAAAAACAGCTGGTATCGTACACGCTCCGCCCGCGCATGTGTGCGGCATTATTATTACCGAAAAGTTCCGAAAACACGAGCGTCATTTAAATCGCGCCCCGGCGCATTGTACTCCCGCATGCGTACGATGTATTTTGCAAATCTGCGATCTGACGTGTGGTAAATCGGCATGAAGTATCAGGGGATGCATTTTCAGTTGTGGAAATTGCTAATATCTGCGCGTACATTGTCAATATATGTGAATAACTGCAGCCGAAGATTATATCGATATTTTCGAAAAAGAAGTGTGTGTGTGTGTGTGTGTGTGTGTGTCACGAGAGAGATACACTCAAAAATAACTCGTCGATATGTTTCTGTGTCTATACGAAAATGTCTCTCGCAGCTGAAGCTACGATTATTACATTCACATAAATATATTAAATACCGTTTGCGTTTCGACTGATGTTATTTATCGCAATTTGCCTTCCCATCTCCCATTTCTTACGAACCATTCACATCCGGCTTATTCGTCAACGGCGATACGTCGACAGTTAGCCGTATCGGAGAGATTGTCGGCTAATCCTTCTTTGTCCTCCGCCCGCCACGCCCAGCAGACGGGAAAATATCCCCGTTGCCGGTATATTTTCCAATACCGGAGCGAGAAATGTGTATCGTCGCGGCTCTATCGGAAGCGCCACTCGCCACTCGCCGTCGCGAGCCTTTCCGGGTTGATAGATCGGCCACGAAGAAGACGAAGAAAATCGAAGCCCTCCAGACTCTCGGAGACTCTGCGGCCGGATCGCCCCGCAATCCGAGCAATTTCGTGGTTTACGTATCGCTGTGCCGGCGTGTCGTGGCCACGACCGATATCGCGCGGCGCAAGTACTCGAGTACGTCCCTTTCACGTCCGTTCCAGACGACAGCGCGGCGCGGTATCCTTCCCCGCGCTTACTCCTCTTTCTCTATAAGCCGGCGGGGGGGATTATAGAGACTACATACAAATACTGGAGTACAGCTAGCACCCTAAATCCGGCAATACCAACACACTATTCATCCTGTTCCTGCGACTCTTCATGGCCCTCTGCGCCTCTCCTGCAGTTCGTGTCAGTGCTAGTTGCACGCTTCGTAAGACAATATATTTCAATAATAATGACACATGCGAAGTCGGATCTGACTGAAATTGAAAACAAATACGAGAATTTTTTGTTGCTATTTTTTCGATAATCGTCGATCAGAAGAATCCGGATAGAACAATAATTCTGGAATACATAAAAAACTCTTATTCATGTATGTTACAAAATTTTATAAGTTTTAACTCTGAAATGTAATTCAAATAGTTCAAGAAAATAATTTACATCCCGCTATACGTTGAGAACGCGATACTAAATTTCCGAAATCATTTTCCGTCTTGTTAAAATTTAAAAATGACAATTCATTATTCGTTTCATTTCCGTGCTCTCCCCATAATTCATTAACCTAAATAATAGATAACACCACTTCGTAATTATTATACCGTGATATTAAAATGTTTCATTATTATCCATGTTTTATTTACGGTTTTGTCTTACGGCTTCTTCGGATGTATGATCGTAAGAATTCTCGATGGTAGATTCCCGATTTCTAGCACGTACAAATGGAGCCTCGCCTCGTTTCGAGCAATTTTATCAATTTCCCACATGTCAAAGTGCCACAACCATGTCACGCGAAAATAGAAACGTAAGTAGGTAGTATCTTCTCTAATATACTCAGGAGATTATCTTTGAAGTTTCTGGCATGTATCATTCAAGGTTTAGTAACTTTGTAAAATTGTCAGTTAATCATTCTGGAGGCATTCTGATATAAAGCGTGATACTTTTTAATTTTTTAAATCACGGAATTCTTTAGCTAATATCTATTATAAACATTCAATCGTTTTGAAGGCGGAAAAACTTTTTTTTTCGACATCTGATTTTATCACAAAAAAAGTTAATTTGATTTTTTATTATTTTTTACTTACGAGAAATAAAATAACAACCGGATAGAAAATGGAACAATTTCCATGTAATTATTTATCAATTAATGCCTTTAGCAATTATTATTATTTTATCTCACTTTTAACTGACGCATTCATTTTCTATGTTTTTAATCTTCTCAGATTAAAGACAAATAAAAATTGTAATTATATTATCGTGTTAATGTATCGTTTTTCATTTTCGTTCTTTCCAGCGGAATATCCGAACGTGACCTTCGAAATTGTGCATAGATTCTCGATTCTTCGTAAATGGAAATGACTGTTATCGCGGAAGCGAAATCAGGCACTCAACCATGCATGGAAATTCGAAACGAAAGTAAAGGGGAAGCTGCCCACGCAATTCCCGAACCGACGCGACCTCATAGATGCTGCAGTACACGTAGGAGCCAGTCGCCATCAATCTGCACCGCACATTACTAAACCAAGCGTAGGAAGCACATGACACCTTCCACCGAAACCGCTCTAATCTCATTCCACTAATTAAACCATATACTATACGAACTATTTTCGGTTATTAGTTACCGAGAATACAGATTGAAATTATCATTACAAGGAAAAATACGTAGAAACGTTGGATTTCTTACTACAAATAATTTAAGCCTTTTTTATTAGAATGAGAAATACGTAGGTAATATTAATTTCTTAAATATTGTACTTGCACAATTTTTTATATAAATAGAACTAGTAATATGTACAAATATAACTGTTGATGATTTTAAAAAAATGTGTCAAATATTTTTAAAACGTGACATATAAAAAATTATTCGCATGTGCTGGATTATTATGATGTATTATAGAATTATTATTACAAAATGTAATAAATAGAGTTACGTTACGATTATTTTAGATCTATGTTAATAAATTCTTTTCTGTACGACCACATGTGTGTGTAACGTATTTAAAATATACGTTATACATGAAACTCAAAGTGTATTCAATGTGTGGACGACGATTGCGGTTGCGGTTTGAGACTCTGGTGGAGTTCTCTACACGCTCGTATAACTAAAAACTGTACGATTTTAACTTCGGAATTTGATACCTAGGTACACGAAATTTGTGCGCTTAAAGTTTCAGACGGATAAAATTTAGCAGCGGCATAATTTCCGGCACGATAGCGCGAACGTCGTCACCAGCGCTTTTAATTAGGGATTGCGCCCTTGAAATGGTTACGCGAATTTCCTACAGCCAAATTTACCTTGCTTGAAGATATGTAAAAGGCACATATATATATGTATATTCCTTTTATATACATGTGAAATTGCAGCTTGTCTTCTGCCTTCCGTATAATGTGCAAAACGATGTGAATGATAATTGAATAAGCTTGCGAAATCGTACACCGATTTAAATTTTAACCCAATAAACTTTTTATTCGGTCCAAAATGCTGCGTTTCGGGAAACCCGATTTTTGGAAACTGCGACAGAATTTTCACGACATTTGTCGCAAAATGGGAAATGTCTTGTGTATAACATTGTTTGCAATAAACGCAACAAAACTGAAATGTACTTATTATTTTAGAATAACAAGTAAGTAATCCAGTGATAATTTGCATCGAATTTTCGGCATCATTATGCGCGCTATAATGAGCGAATGCGATGCATCGCAATATATTGCGCTGTAGTATATGATTTCGCTAACAGTCAGCCCGCGTATCTTAACCCGCTCTGTCCATGAATACATATGCCAGCATGCAGCGCAGATAAGATGACGGCTGCATAAACCCTCCAATAATCGCGCAAATTTCCGAGACCGGATGGCTTTGTGCATAATTCGGCAATGTTGTGCTTCGCGCCTACCCGTCAAGACGATCTCAGTAACATTAATGCTCCGTTAGAGCGCAATAATTCGGTTTGGGATTAATGTTTCGGCTATATTCCCCACGTAATTCGCACTTGACGACTCGTAGGTAGAGCCTGCATAAGAGAAACTTTTTATAAATGACGACAGTTATTTTAGAATCACGTATCCCGCGTGTGTCGGAATATTTTATGGAAATCGTAAAAAATTAGAGGTACAAGAATACCGGCACGTACATACAAAAACCGAGAAAAAAGTCACATGAGCGCAATATTGCCCTAGTTAATGTTAACGTATCAGTTAATCTCATAATCGAGAAATACAAGTTATATTTCTCTCTACCAGCGATCGTATATTTCTTTCCAAAAGTTAATATCTCTCCAAAAAATATTTCTTGGATTGTACGCAAAAGCAGAATAAAAATCTGGAACGGTTTTTTTTTTAATCTATTAAAAATATTAGTCACAATTTTTTGCAACTAGTCGTAATGCAGTTCACTCGCTGTTATGAGCGAGCGAAATCCTCTTGGCTGAAACTTTTGGTCCTCAAATTGTTAAAGCATATATAATTCTAGAGACTGAACAATTACTGCACGCGGAAAATTCGGTGTAACGGCAAAAATAAATTGAATAAACTGGGGCACTGACCGAAAATGTCAATAGTCATGATTTGATTATGACTTCCTAACTTGCTCGCGTGCGAAATTCGACAGAGGTAAATAAATGTGAAGAGAATACGTGCCATACAAACGAAATTGTTAATAAAAGAAAAGAGTACGACGAATCGGAAGGCGCGAGGCGTTAAATATTACTGCTTAACCGATTACTTTAAGCGGATATTTTACACTGTGTAGCGACAAATACGAGAAAATCTTTTGTTTAAATTTAAAGTCGTGAAAGACCCTGGAAAAACTTTTTTCATTTTCAATTTCTATTCAAGAGACTCACTTTTCCCTCAGATAATTACCGCAAGGACGCGGCACTTCTAAAGATAGAAATTTTAGTGATAAATGTTTCTTAAACTTATCCAACACCGAAATCCGTAGTTATAGAATTATCTCGTCTTGGAAATAAATTTAGTTTGTGCGGCAACTTCGGTAGATGGAAAATGGCTGCCTTAGAACTCGTCGAGTATGCATCGAATATCTAAGTTTCTAATAGGAGCACTCTCAAATTCTTTACCTTACCCCGACTTCCGTTAATCTCGGGGATTTCCACGACAAATCTAATGAAACATTAACGCGATTGCGCAACGCAATTCCTCATCCTTCACTTTTTCACGTGGAGGCACCGCCAATCCATCTCCCGGTTCTTGTTTCCGAATATTCCGGATCGCGATAGTACATTGTTAATTGGGAGATCTAATCAATCGCTTGCGCGCTATGTGTTTCCCCGTCTTATTCCAACTATTCTACGTCAGACTGCCGACTGTTCCGAAATCCGGCATCACGCGCCGGCGAAATACAACACAGAGAGCGCCCGTTCGTATCTGGGTTAATACCGAGCAACGAGCTCAATGTCGAACTTTATTAATTTCGAGGAACGGCGAGGGTTCGTCATCGGGCGGCGGCGGCGGCGGCTCATTGCAAATGCGCCGTACGTACGTACGTACGTATCGTACACGGTACGTACGTAGGTACGTATGTCGTTAACGATTTTCTGTCAATTTCGACGTCGACGGTGCGCGTCGATGCGCCGACTGTCGAGGTAACCGAGAGAGTAGGTGGGCACGAAATCTTCACCGCAACCCTATCGTTTTAGGCAATTAACGGGGAATAACACGCGCCGCTGTTATCGATCGATTTACAACGCTCGACGTTGGATTTCAACGACGGGCGAATTATACACACGCCGCACGCACTTTGCACCGTGCCCGGGCAGGCGGGCACATACGTCGCCTCTGAAATATGCATGCGATAGCACACCTGTGCTGCGAGCGCAGTTTAATTGCATTGTGCCCCGACGGAGTATTGCATCTTCAAGCCGGCGCGACGAGCAACCTTTGTAAGGGACAATCACCATACCCCGCGTGCGACTGATTATGCACAAATAAGGAAATTCTGATGTATTCTTGCGCGTTGCTTAATCCCTCGGAGAATCCCCGTCTGTCCTGAATATTTTAATTAGAACGGAGGGCGATTGTATACCGTTGAGCTGGTTAACATTTCTGCCGAATAATTTACCTTCGGTTGCGGTTTATCGGGGATGCGTTTATTTTAACTGCGCAGTTGCACGAGAAATGGGACTTACTCAAAATGCGGCATGATAATCAAGCTGTTCATCATGCAAGGTAATTCTTACAAAAATATCAAATCGACTTACTTTTATGTTTTAAGTAAAATTTGTGGAATCTACATTTATATCAGACTTAAATTATTCGATATATTCTTGTGTAATTTTATGTTAAATATACTAAAGATAATTTTGGACAAATTGCAGATAGAAATGTTCGAATCACTTAACATTTAACAAATAAATATAATTGAAAGCTATAAGTTTCTTCTAGAGATATTAAAATAAATATTTTTTACACATCGGATAGTTAATTGAAAAATTCGCGTATCCGTGTGTGTGACAAACAAACGACAAACTAATATTTTCATAAATATAACATTCAAGCTGAATTGTTGTTCTTTCAGATGTATTACGGTTTATTGTAATAATAGTTTTCAACGTTTTATGTCGTAATATGAATAATAAATCTAAAAAAAAAAAAGAGTTTAATTCTCTCATTTTCAAGACTAAACCTACTTAACGGAAATTAATTCTATTAGGGAAAAATAGACGAGGACGGCACTAGTCTTAAAAAGAAAGGTATGTCGCCGTCATTATCCTACCTATTACCATCCTATCAGTAACTCCTCCCCAATTAACTTCTCCCACTCCACTAACAAGTAGTTCGTTCCAGAGAGCACATTTTGCATCTTTTCGACGTTGCAGATTTCTAAAATCCGTTCACTTACACTGAATATTAATTAGTCAAACAATTATCATTTTACAGTCACAATTCGTCAAATTTTTTTTAAACTTTCATGTTGTTTCATACTTTCCGATTTTTCAAATAACTGTCAAACTGGGTCATACATACATTTTTTTTTATGCAGAGATCACTATAATCGGTTTAACCATTTAATCGGAATGAACGATACACACACATGCATTTACACGCCTGCATGACCTTTTACGTATAGGACACGTGGGAATCCGAACATGGTGTCGATACCACAATAGAGTTTTAGAGATAACCGTCTTTTACACCTTTCGAGAGAATCTGAATACACAAGGCAGGATTTGACATCTACATGAAAATTAAATCCACGAAAAATTACTTACTTTTAATTGTCACTACACGTATATATGTGCAATAGCTTGAAAAAGAAATTTAAAGAATTTAATAAATCTGTTATATCTGAAATAAATTTAAAATCGTTTAATTATTGGCCCTTTAGAAAACCGATTTGTTTCTATACGTATGTGTATAAACGTGTTTCTCGAAATTGGTAATCTCTACACACATATAAGACGATATACATAAACATCGATGCAACGATGCATCAGCAAGTAACCGAATCATCCGCTCCCATCGATTAAGCCATATTCAATATCGGTTAACGTTCGCGGCACCATCCATATCGTTAATGACCCCCAAGGGTAGTAATGACTACCCTTGATATCGATTAATCATTTAGTGAAAGATTAAAGGATCCAATACTCACACATAAAAACCTGGAGGTTGAATTGTCACGTACAATCTGTTCGACGGATAAAGTAAATCGGTCAATGAACACGAAAAGATAGATCTCTTCGCATGTACCTGCCATTATTAAAAGCAAAAAAGAAACCGGATGAAAAATTCATTCGGCATGTAGCAAAAAAAAAAACGTGTAGATTCCAACATGAAATAGCATTTTTAATTTTCTCTTATAAGAGCTCCGTCTTTTTCGTTTAACGCGTTTTACCGCGAGTTTTATGATATAAAATTTAATACATTCTGAACCAGAAGAGAGGAAGGTATCTGCCGTATATATACGGGGTGTCTCACCACTACCGCATTTCCTTTTAAAGACGAAAATCTTAATACAAAAATCTCGAAGCTATAATACTTTTCAAATTATATAAGCGATTAAAATTTACCAATTGTAGTGACAAAATTTCGCACGTTCAGGCACGATAACAGTTCACAGTGATAAAGGTGAAAAAAGGGCCCCACCTTTTTTGAATAACAGGATTGAAATTACATATGCGATAATAATATAATTCTTTTACTATTTGAATAACTGCTTTATAAATGTAAACTATAACAGTTTCATAAAAATCTTACAAGATGGAATACAAATATTTTATAGCACGTAATATTTATTACTTATAAGAAGCAAGCTGTTATATTTGATATTTCCTTACGTTAGCTAGTTTCATGTCTTACGTAAGTTCATGATAAAGAAGAATACTGAGAAATTTTTATTAAACATTTATTTTAATATTTTCTCACACGAAAAATTGTTAATTAATTTGTCAATACGCAGCAATCTTCTCTATCATGAACTTACGTAAAACATGAAATTAATTAACAAGAAAATATCAAATATCACAGCTCGCTTCTCATAAGTAATAAACATTGCGTGCTATAAAATATTCCATCTTGTAAAATTTTTATAAAAATGTTATAATTTACATTTATAAAGCATTTATTCAACTAGTAAAAGAATTTTATTATTATCGCATATGTAATTTCAATTCTGTTATTCGAAAAAAGGCCCCTTTTTCACCTTTATCACTGTGAGTCGTTATCGTGCCTGACCGCGCGAAATTTAGGCTTCTCGTCTCTAAGTTACTTCAAGAATATGTCTTTAAGAGGAAATGCGATAGTGGTGGGACACCGGTATCTATACGTACATTTTTACGAGCACATTACGTCACGTCGATGTACGATGAGACGCGAAATTATTAAATCGAATCAAGCGTAACGTCTCACATAAAAAATTGAAGGCTGTTAATTTAAGGCACGACGTAGATCTCAATTGAGAGTGAAATCCCGCTTCTTAGCATATTCATCGGGATACTTCGCGCCACGTCAGTGTGGGCGTTACAAGGGGTAAGTATCCAGACGCCCTATTCAGTCGGATGTATAGGGTTAAATATTTACCCGAAAGTAATGAGGCACCGAGGGAAGCTCTATCATAGCGGAAGTCGCGGAAGTGGATGTGGCAGTCAACGACGAGGAGGTGGAAAGTTCCCGCAGCCTTTACTTAGTCGCGGGGCTCTTTATGCGACGGTTTAAAGCGAATGCGGACGTGCGTGCGTGGCGAGCGCGACTGAAGGAGCGGCTGGGGGGAGGCGGGAAAAAAAAGCCACGGAAAAGAGAAACGAGGTGAGATTGCAGCAAACGCGACACTCCGCTCGCGGAGCGTTCCGAAGGGATCCACTTTCGCTCCGTATGATGCTAATGTATTCTATTGAAGCCGACCAGACAGACTGGTAACCCAACAACAGCCTGCCCGTGTTTTGAATAATGAACGAACTCTCTGCCATCGCGCGCCGCTCATCGATTTGCCATCGGCCGCCGCGGTCAAATTGTCCCGCGGCCGCGCTATTTAAAATGCTAAAAACGCGGCCGCGGGGCCGCGCGTTCGAGGGTTGAAACGT
>VBVQ01001123.1:28415-40017 GCA_011636635.1 Tetramorium simillimum
GGGGGGAGAAAAGTTCCGGAAACGTGGAGAGGGGGGAAGAGCATTATCGAAGCATCGGCAAGTAATGCCTGGAAGTTGATACTCCTCGCCGCGCGAAGACTGAAAATTCGCGCGGGTGAATCCGCGAAGAGAGACTTTCGTTTCACGCTTTACCGGGATTGTCATCTTGCGCCCGCGAATCGAGTGAACTTTCACGAGAGAGAGTATTTGATGCATATTTAAATTGATCCCGGATGTATTCGGAGCGTAACGCGAGAACGTTTCAGCGTACAATATGTTCATAGATTTCTTTATAATACAAGGAGTATCCGAGAATAGTAACGGATGCTTAATACATGTAGATGAAATTCGGTCGTCGATCAGATGTACATCTAAAAAAAAGTAGCTACATATAAAAAAACAGATCGTACGGATAAATTATATCCATCGAATGAATACGGATATTTCATAAAAATGTTATATTTCTCATTCATTAACGAATCCCGCCTGTTATTTGAGTATAAAATATTTTTAATGAAATTACAAAATTATTAATATTAGTCATGTCTGACGAAATAATATTTCGCGTAAATGCATCAGTGCTATCTTTTTTTCTTCTTTCCTTGGAAGAATTACACATGCTAAAAGTGTAGAACAGTCATAAAGAAAACACGCAACGAGTAAGATAAATGAAATGAATTGTTGCGAGGTGTAACATGCTCGTAAATAAAGCAACAGTCCCCTGATGGATCGCCTTTAGCGACCTTTATATTCCTTTTTATTTCTCGCATCCTTCTCTCCTTTTCATCGCCGAAATCTGGTTTACGCAGTTCACCATAACCCAACCCTTCTCGCGACGGTGATTCATCGCGCACGATATTTTGTATACTTCGAAATCTCTGTCCACTCGATTCGCCACTTTAAGATAATGCCGTAATTACGGCAGGTGAAAAAGATGTCCTAGTGTGAAGCACCGTGCTGTGTCACAGCTGAAAACACGAGAGACATAAACCGTGTGCCGTATGAGCCGAGCTTTATCCTAAATGCGCAAGTAAATCGGATTTGAAAATGCTATTAAAACATAACAGACGCGTTTGAGTAGAGAGAGAATGTGTGAGAGAAAGAGAGAGAGAGACAGAGGGGGAGGTGCCAGTACACTGGAGATTAAAAACTGTTTTACGCAATGCGCCCTGCTACTCTAACAACACCGTACACCGTAACATGTGCGCTAATCTAGACATAAAATGATAGGTCGTACCAAATCGCACGACAATAGTACGCCGCATCAGCGAAATCGCGGGACGTGAAATGTTATCACATTTCGCCGCGGAGATATGCGTTTGAAGTGATCGCGGCTTTAGTTCTGAATCACATCGATATGAGAGTCACTCCGCATAATAATTCGACACCCATTCGAGAGAGTCCCGCTCGCTATCGCACTCAATAACCCGACGAGGGATAAAGCGGGAGGGATAAAGCGAGAGAGACGCGGAGCGATAATAACCGTCATACCGGACGGAAAGAAGTAACGTCGACGAGGAGGATCGCTCCGTTTTTGGTACGAGAGGCACGTAAACCATGCGACAATGTAAGAGTTCCCAGACAGGCCGACGACAGCTGCCGGTGTGTCTCAGTTGGACCGGGGGACAGCGGGAGAGCGCGGGGAGCGGCGCGAAGAAAAACGGCGAGACGCGGCGCAGAGCATGCTTGATGGCCGCAGGAAGGCTTGATAAATTGGGTTTCTCGCGATTACGGTTAGACGACGCAGCGACGTTCGTACAATCCGCGAGACTAAAGAATCCACCCTCCGGTTTCTCCCCCCCCCCCCCCACCGCCCCTCTTTCTCCGTATTCATCGTATGAACATACGGAGTACCGTCACGGATATATGCGCGCGCGTGCATACAGCCCGCTGTGTAATATACAGGCGAGGGGGTTGGGATGGTCGAGAAACGGGAGTTACGTCGAAACTACGGTGGTTGGTTGCACCGCCACCGCCACCGCCACCGCCGTCGCCGCCACCGTCAGCTGGCCCGTTACCGGCGATAGCTACGCCGTAGACATCACTATAATGGAATGCGTCAGGTTGCCTTTATGTCTTTCGCTATACGCCCGAAACCCGTGCGCGCGTCTGTGCTCTTATCCATACCGGTTTCCTATAACCAACCCGTCTCTCTCCACTGTGACGTGACTCTCCCCGAGAGGGTTTCCTAGATTAAAACAGTGCTGCGTGATGCCCTCTCCGTCCTCCCTCCTCACCTTTTCTCTTCCTGCTCACCGTTTTGCCCCTGACCCACCGCGGACTTGTTCAGAATTATCCAAAAGAAAAAAAGAAAGAGGTAGGATCATGTCTGTCGAGTCGCGAACTTTTTTTGCGCGTCGCACAATTATTTCGCCCAGCCTCGATCTCGACCGCGGCGGAAGGCGGAGCACGTTTGCTTCTGAGAGCCTATTGCTTTAAAATTGTTTTCGTTAAAGAAGCGCGTCTGAAATATGAAATAGTGATATAAACAGATGTTCGGAGGAGGAGGGAGAGGTGGCGGAAGTGAAATTATTAGCAAGTAAAATTGGATCCAAAGTTACGCGAGCGTAAAACAGATACCCACATTAAATGTGCGAGCGAGTGGGTTTCCTAATTCCGCCGATGTTTCATCTCGCGGATGAACAAGTTGCGCGCTCGATGTATAACAAGCTCGTCTCATGATTTCCGTTATAAATATCTGAAAGCGCAACTTTCGGAGGAAGGACCTAGGGGTCCTGAAACGTAACTTGGATCCACAGCAGCTGCATCCGCGGAACACTGGCCACCGTGAAGCTTCCGTGAATATCAAGCGAAGCGAAGGAAAGAAAAAAAGTCTCGAAAGCGTATCGCAGGAAAACATGAACGGATGAGACGGAGTGGATTTTACTCCAGATAAAAAGCCGGCAGCATGGAAAGCTTCTTACCCGTGCTCTATGCGTTCGTACGAATGATATTCGTTCGTAACAATAACACATGTCAATAATAACTGAAAGAACGTCGAGAGATCGAAATGAGGCATTGGAGAAATGACGAAGATTCATGAAAAGCATCGCAATGTACGATGCTAATTGCGACGAATTAATTTATAAATATAAATGTATTTATTTTCCATTCCATTTAGAAACATAAAAAAGGTATGAAAGAATAAATACAGAAAATACAGAATAAATAAAGAAAAATACAAAAAAATTAAGAATAATTGCACGAATTAATACTTTTATTCTTAATTAAAAATTTGTAATAAAAAGTAGAAATTTCTTTTATATTTTTCACATTTTCTCAAAAGATGTCTATGCATTATCGAGTAATTATTTTAACGATAATTTTGATTTTTATACACTTGAACAATCAAGTATAAAAATATTTTTCTATAAAATATATATTTATATATAAGTGAAATTTGATTGCAGTACTAGCTTTATACGAAATATGAATTTACCGACTTTGCAACAATTCCTAATATAAACTTGTGTCAAATCGGAAATTGTTTTCCTCGATGCATGGGAAGAATCCTCAAGGTACTTTAACTTCCGTTATTCAATATCAGTAGATAGAAAATGTATATCGATATATAAAATGTCGAGCGGTAACTGTAAAGAATTGTGAATTCCAATACGTGATATCGAACATCTGATTAAGATTATCGAATAAAGGGGCCGGATGTTTGTCGAATGGAATACGATACAAGAGTGCTATATAAGTGAAATAGAATTGGATTCCAAGGGTTCATGCAAAAAGTTCAGATCTCTTACGCCACGTGTGGCCATAAAAATAAAAAGAATATCTTTTCGATTCACGATTATCGCAGCAGCTGCGTTAAGTGAGCGCGAGAACATACACTGAAACATACTTGTCGATCGTAAACGAGAAGCTATTGTCACTTCGCTATGGAATGACGATCGTATCACTGCAGTACAATCATCCGTGACAAATATACACCGTGAATGTAACGATCGATACGTGTTCAATAACAAAGATAGTTCACGCAGTTTCAAACTGATACCGCTGCGTGCAAATTGCTCGTCAACTCTTTTCTTCTACCACAGAAGAATAGAATTGTCCGTGAACAATACAAAATTTATCGTGAATTATTTGTACAGAAAGATGCGGAACTGAAAGATAAACGGAAATTGCGAATAATGTAATACGTATTCTTTTAGAACATTTACAAAAAGTTCTATATTTTTTCTCAGAGCACAATGCAACATTAGCAACGTAATGAATTAACGGGAAGTTCCAAATTTATATATGCAAATTTCTTTAAGAATTTTCACTATGCTACAGCACATTTATCAACTATCGCTCGCGAGCATACAATTCGTAGCGCGGCTTCGCCAAAGAAATTCGATCCTACAGAACGAAAAATGTTTACTTCACCAGGTTCCCGGTGGTCTACTGCTTTCCGCTAGGCGAAAAGTGAAAAGCCGTTGTCGAGCAAGGAAACACGATATTAGGCGGATTTTTATTCCACTCGCGACTGGAAATCGCGACTCGCGCGACGTCCATACTCGCGGAAGTTCTCAATGAGCCCCGAACGTCGAATGAAGTACGGTATCTCGAGGGTGGCGGAACTGCTGGCGGATCCCTCGATCGCCGGTCGTCCATTCTCCGATAGCTAACGCGGCCAACGGAAACTCAATGAATGGTTCTATCTTCCGACTGTTCCCTACACGGAAGTCGGCGCAATCATTCGTAGGAAGTACCTTCCAGATTCCATAAAGTGTCGCATGAGTGGCTCAATAAACGTTCCGGCATTATATGATCTTGCGCACGCGGTCGTTACAGTTATCGTGAAGATCATGAGAGATACCGGCGCAAGCTAAACAAACGCCGATGTGTTGTCAGAAACACGTTTGAATGCGTTTGAAAAAATATTCAGATAATATTCTCTGTTTGGAATTAGTTTCGTAAAATAAAAGATTTAATAATGCATCCGCACAACTGCGAGACTTGTTATTATTAGCTACTCCGATAAATTATATGCGAGCAAAAGCTTTTATGTTTTTAAATTATACTACGTATAGTGTAATGCTAATTTTTTAATTTTGTGTATACATATATGGAATATTGTATAAATTTACCTCGTAATAATGGCATTATCATCCCCGCGTTCCGAGATAATAAAAAAGCGATATCCGAATTATGCGTTGATTATACATATATTATATTAATGAACTTGTATGTATAAATACGAAAAATTTTCTCGATGTATTCACTGAAAAAAAAAAAAATCTCTCGCGGAACGAGCTTGCGGAAAACGCAGCCGGGGAAGCGTCGGTTCTCGTCAATTCAATGCGGGACGAAGTTGAGAAGCTGAGATTCGTGCTTTAACAGTCACAAAGCCTTGTACAAGTTGCAAGTGATTCCCGTTGAGAGCATCGATCGAGCGAGAAAGCGGCCGGGAAACACGGGGAGCGTTTGCATTATGCTCCAGCGGCCAGACGTCCGCGTCGACATCATCTGCGCGGAAAGCACGGGGCACCGCAAAGTGTCAGCGGGACACGACGCGCGTGGTCGCGCGGAGACGAGGACGGAGAAGGTTGTGCGCGGGATATGCGGTTTATTTCGATGTCGGCGACGGTGCCCCGTTATGCGTTGGGATGCAGCGAGCGAGACGGCTGTGCGGTTTACGCGCCGCATCGGAATTCCAGTCGACAGTTGTCCGGCAGTTTGGCCCGAGCTAAACTCCAGCACGTCAGGTGGGTAGATAGGTACGTAGGTCGGTAGGTAGGTAGGTAGGTAGGTAGGTCGAGCGGTGCCGTTCGATGGACTTTCCGCCTTCCCGCTGTTACGCGTCAGTCCATCCAGCCAGACCCCGTAATTCCATGTACTTTGGACTGCGGTTATTTGCAGTTGGCTATGCGGCAAACGTGCTTGACGTGGTTCGGTATTAACTTGACTGGTTATTCCTCCGATTCGCGAAGGACATGTATACACGAACCGTTATACGTGCGGAGAAATGCGTTGCGGTATTCTGTCTTATTAAATAATGCAAACGTAATTTTACGCATACATAGTAGGTCGACAGATGCTCTAGTCGTTGTTTTAACAAACTTTCACGTCAAATACAAATTCTGGGGCATTTTACGTACAAACGCGTATTTCTTTTTTTTTTTTTTCTTGACACACTCCGTTGTACACACCGGCGTCAAAGACGTTTCGTTATCGGAAGCTAAAAGTCACAGAATATGCCCTGCAGGCGAGAGGCCTGATATTCAATGCGCCGTTTCTCACTGAAAAGATAAGCCGAGATTATTCGCCACCCCCGGCGAGCCGAGGCGACATTCCGCCGACAGTTTCGGCACTCGCGGCGCGTTCGGGGAGTTCGTCTCCGGATTCTACACGTCGCCGTCGTCGGCGGCGGCATTAAGGCAAGGGGGATTCGGAAGTAGAGCGAAAGCTCAGTCCCGCGGTGCGGCAAATCCGTCGGTGGCTCACGTTTTCCTCAATGACCAGCCGACTGTCGAAAGCCCGTGGAAGTGCTCTCGCACATCGCGGCCTTTCCGCCGCACGGCGCCCGTGCGCACCGGGATTACGTTCCTTCGCACGCGAGAAATCAGGACACCGGATGCCGGTCGCCCGAAAGTGCGCCGTAAATCCTGACCGGCGCGGTAAAGGAAAAATGCGACTGCCGTGAGCGCGGCGCTGAATATTCGCATCGGCGTAGATTTTTCACGCGACGCCGGCGATAAATACTGCCAGCCCGGGATACGGTGTGCCCGGTACGCGCGCGACACACCCCTCTACGTACGTACGACAGCACGAAATTGACTCTCGCCAAAGCGCAACCCCGGCGCACCCCTGGATCCTTGAAGCAACGTTACGGCCGCTTTGCGTAACGTTCGACGTAAATCTTCCCGCCCCGTGACTGCCTTCCGCGATAAATATGCCGCGGGATATATATCGCCTGGCTTCGTCATTTTTATCCCGCTAATTCTGTTGCCGCGTCAGGTTTTCGAGAGAAACAATGTAAACTTGCAATAACATTTTGTACATATGTATATATGGGTGCATACTTATACGAGCACATTTTATTATTCATAAGCCTCGAGGAAGTAAACATATATCTTAATATCCTTAACATTTCATCGTGTAAATCATACGCGGTTTTCAAGTTTCCGCTCGAGTAATCCGCGATCGTCTTGATAAATCCGTAATAAGAGGTTGCGCGTAATGGCCCTTTTTGCCGTATATATATATATATATATAGAAAGCCGACGATTATATTTACCGCTAATGGGGCACATCAACTGGCGGCCATCAACGACACATTAGCGCTGGCGGTTGTGATTAAATTTATCTCGCTGTAATTTTTACCCATTATCTGCATTACGAACCGACTCCACTTCTCCGAGCTTAACAAAACCCTTATCACGCGCGTCGCGTTTCTCTCTTACTTCTTATCCCCCTCCCCCCTCTACTCTTACCTTGTTCTCTCCTCGAGCCTCTCCTCGAGCCTCTCCTCGAGCCTCTCCTCTTGGGCGAATTTAGCATTTTCCGCCATTTTCTCTTTCTCAATAAAACCGAATAAATTCAACTCGAGAGCTCAATTTTGCGCGGCCTCAAATCAACGGTGCGCGCTGAGGCGCCGATTATTGCCGCCAACGTGAGCGTGGAAAGAGAAGGCTCCGTTATTAGCTTTCCCTTCGTTTTCAATTCGTTCTGCTCCACCTTCTTCCCCTCCGCCCTCCCCCCTTCCGTCACGCTTTTCTTGCTGCTGATCGACGACTGGGTGCTTTACTTCTACCGAAAGGGATACGTTCGGATGAGGTAAACGTTTTAAACGCTGCCGTGCTGCGGACGTTCAAGGGATTGTCTGTGAAGTACTTTCGGAACGGCTGTCCGTCCGTCACATGCGTTGAAATTCGTGGAAATAGACGTAATACGACGGAATAAATGCGTTTCGGTAAATTGTGTGCACAAATATCGGATAATAATATGCCGTAATACGAATGCGCCCGGCGTTTATTTGGATTTTAAATATAAATATTTAGATATTTATAACGATGGCATGACGTCTCGCAGTCTTTTAGCCACAATAATATATAAAGCAATTAATTTGGCATTTATTTTTAAACGAAGTAATTTTTAAACGTACATCTAAACTTTTTAAATATATTTTGTTGCCCGAAGATATTTTGTTTATACATATTTATCTAAGCCATAATAAATATCTGGATTTAATCTTTCAATAATATCCTTCTGAAATTAATGGGAGTGAGAAAAATAATTTCCACCGTCGTAAATTGCCGTCGATAAATTTCAAACATCTCAATGTTCATTCTCCGCGGAACTGTTCGTCCATTTTTGCGAGAGAGAAATAAGAAAAAAAGATTAAAAGACTGAAAATCGGGACTAAGAAAGCATGCTGTCGCAACATGCTAAAACGACAAAGAAAACTGAATAACAAAGTCATTAAACATGCAGTATTATAATATCACGTCGACGTTGCGAGCGTAATGCCGAAAGTAGCTCCGGGCGAAGTTAAGTTTATGGCTTGTACAATAAGTAGATCAGCGTGCACTACCAAAGAGTTGCCGCTACGAAGTCGCGCAGCGTGTTTGCGCGCGAGCGAAAAACTCCGCGCGCGCGAAAGTCTGGCAAAAAGTCGTTGCGAGAGAGAGAGAGAGAGAGAGAGAGAGAGACATGGAGAGAGACACACGAGAGGCGTAGGTATACGCGAATTGGCGAAATACGAAGGGCGTGACCTATATCGGCCCGCTCGCAATTCTCAAGTTCCATAAAATATTTTACGATACCAATTGTCGATGCGCCGTGATCATCCTGCGCTCGCCGCTGATATATATTTACTACTTCGTTTCGGCGTATCGACATATTACGTGGTATTGAACACGGAGGTTCCTTCACCGTCGACGTCGAGTATAAGTAATACCCGTAATACTCAAGTATTTACAGCCGTAAGAAGGTATCGTTCGACATAAAACATTTTACCGGCCTCGTCCGCAGTCGAAAACCGCAATGACTCGGGCAACGCACGCTCGGTCTCCTCGCGCTCCGCGTTCCGTGCTATTTACTCCCGGCGCTCCTCCCGTTGTGCATCACACTTCCTGGATACACTTTCGGCTGTTACGATCCGGGGGCGCATATTCCGAGGTGCCCGCCGCTCGTCTCATCTCGCAAAGAGTGATTTACTGTCGCGCCGCGCCGCAGCGGAGAAAGAAGGCGAATCGGGCACGTACTTATCGCGAGCGGCTGCCTTTTACTTTTATGGCCCTGCGCCTTTTACGCCAAGTGTAAGAATAGACTTCGAGGAGAAGTATTTTTCTTACTCGGCCCGCATTACGGCGAATAATGCATCTGATAATGACGGGCAAAAAATATTTCTTGCTAAAAAAAGGTACTAAAAATTTAGAGGACAAGTAGCTCTCTATGAAAGGAATGGATTTGATCGCAAAATACTTAAAAAAAATCTCGTAGATAATAATTTTTTTTTTTTTAGATAAATTGTACCACGTCAAAGTTTACTTCATAATCACTTTCAGTGTACATGTTCAGTATACATTTCTACTAGTTCTTCCCCTTAAAAATTTATATTCGCACGAATATCATTCTCACATTTCCTAAAAGAAAAGCGATTTGTGGTTTTACAAATTCTTTGCGAGCTAATGAAATCCCGAGAAGCGTAAACCATCTTAACGAGACTACGCCACTCTAATGCAACGTAAGTGGAAGAAAAATGCTGAAAAGGTTCTTGATACGACGCTACGCTTTTGCGATCTCGTCAACCGTAATCGTCAAGATCTCGCTACTTCCGTTGGTCTTTATGCGATATTACGTGTCACGTCGAGCAGAGTAATTAGGATCGCAGATGCTGTAAGCACCTAGCTTTTAAAAGGAAAGTTTCCCACAGCGAAAAATGGGATAGACAGAACAAGCAGAGCGAATAAAAAAGTTTACATATTTGAAAAAGATAAATAAGTAATAATAGGATTTTGAATCACATAATCTTCTCGTGATCATCATAATTTATTTGGCACTGAGAGGCTCTAGATTGTAATATAGTTTGAAAATTTTAATTGTCAAGAATAGTAGGTAACTACAATATTTATTGATGTAAAAGAATGAACGCGTGCCGCAGATGCGAAAATTTCCAAGTTTTCAAAAAGAAGCGTCACGTGCCTTGTACTATCTATCGTTAAATTTCTCTTCGGGACTTTACAAGAAATTCAGGTCAAAGATCAAACTCGTCGGAAGAAGAAGAAGAAGAACACGATATTGCAGCAAACCGCACAATCTTCACCGGCACCTGAAAGACAGTTTACACCATATTCTCGCCGTGAAACTATTTTTCGAAATCCACGCGCATTCTTCAAACGCAAGAGAATCACACTGCCAACTAAATCGGACGGGGAATTGAGGGGGTGCCGTCCGTACTTAGCAGAACGTTTGACGGCGGAGTGTTTGACGACACTCTAAATAACGGGACGGCGAGTAATTAAACGTCTCGGGCGTTCCGACGATGTCTCGAAAAGCGGGACACGAGTCGAAAGGTTTCAGAGGATATGGACAAAGAGGTGGGGAAAGAGAAGGAGAAGGAATATGGCGCTTGAAAGTGCACAATTAGCGAGTTAACAGCGCAGCAAACGCAGCAAGGCGCCATGAATGCAAAGGTCTGAAATATTCCGAGACCACGCGTGACTGATGCTAAGACCCTTCTCGCGGAAACGCGGAAGGTGAGACGACGTCACATCAAAGGTTTAAAATCACGAAGGCGTTATACGGTTAATACGACGCGACGCGACGCTTCAATACGCTCTGGGGAGTCCAAGTCACCAATTTCATTCTAATAAATTTGTGCCCGCTTTATTCGTATCACATTTTATTTGCGAGCGACATTACCGCACTGACAATTAAACATTTCATCCGAGTGTCAAAGCTGTCATAAATGTTTCACAACAACTGCTAAATTGATTTGCCGCTTAACAAACTAAATGTAACGAAACGCGTTACATAATTTCCAGCAATATGATTTCTAATGAATGGCTGCAATCATGAATGTCAATATGTTGCATTTTCCCATCATGTCATAAATACCAGCAAGTTAAATTTAAATAACAACTTCCCGCGATGAATTCGTTATTGAGATTCTCGTAATATATGCATACTGTGAAATTATTTATTTTATATTAATTCCGTTCTCTTTTAAGTATAAATAAAAGTAACAAATCAAAAGGCATTGAATCTCAAATTTTCTATAAAACCTTTTATACCAAAAGAAATTTGGACTAGACAAAAGTGATCCTGTTCTATTTTGTTACATATCTAGGAGATATTATTTTTTAGATGATCACGTGGTTTATGTTGAAATCAAATCAACAACATATATTAAAATATGTCGTAAGGACATGTCGCAATGATGTAACATGTTGTAAAAGTGATTTATTTTAAAAGTTATTACACTGTATAAAAGTTTAATTTCTAGCATAATGAAACTGCAGTAGAATTCCAGAGAATCGCAGAGAGAGAGAAAGCCAACGCTCTTTTTTCATGCGCGCATTCTTCTCAGAGTTTTCCCAATGGAGAAGCGAAGATAAAACATCCGTTTCTCACTTAATGACCTAATCAATAGATATGCCGCAGC
>VBVQ01001124.1:0-39992 GCA_011636635.1 Tetramorium simillimum
TCGCGCCGCGAGGCCCCCCCGCCCGCCGCGTCTGCCACGTACGCGCGACGAGGTGAGAGGTGAGGTTAAGTCCGCCGCGTAGAGCAGCAGCCGGCGGGAGCACCGTGAGCATGGTCGTCCTCTCGCGAAGATGAGGCGCAACGTGATCAGCCTGGTCAAGTTCCTCCTCCTGGCGGCGTTCACCGTGTTCCTCACCGTCGTGGTGTTCCGCTACGCCCGTACGCCAGCGAGCCGTCGGCTCCCGACGCCGCTCGACGCCCTGGCGCCGCCGGCGGCGGCGGCGGCGGTGATCGTCGTCGACGACGACGAGCGTTCACGTCAGGTACGAGCCCGGCAGCGCCGACACGCGACTCGCGTACTCTCGCCGTCGTTGGAAAAATGTTGCGGTTAAGTGGGTGTTACTCGGATCAGTGAAATCTATCGGAAACAGGCTCGGCAAGGTGCGGTGTGCCAAGGCACCTGCCGCGACGTTTATCAGCAAAAACCGGTGGAAACGAAATGATAAAATCTATTGACATGGTATAATGGCAGATTGATTGCAGGATCTGCCGTTTCGTAAACATTTAAATGATACGCAGATAGCCAAATGTGTCAGAAACAGATTTCGCAGTCTACAGTTTTATCAATAGAGTGTCATTAGAAATGTAACAAGATCTGTTAACAGAAGATGATAGTAGACGTGATAGTAAATTGATTGCAGAAATCTCCCAGGTAGAATAAAAATTAGAATGACACATTGACATTAAAATAACGCTAAAGCGATATTATGTGATAAAATGTTATAATAATGACATTTAGAGTTATTTTGATGTCATTTTGACATCTTTGTGATTTCTTATTCTACCTGGGCTAGAAAGTTTTAGAAAATACTCCATGTGTCGAAGACAGATTTTGCAGGGTGTCTGTTATAAATTAGAAATGCCACCACACAAAAACAATAAAATTAATAGAATAGAATGATGACAAATCAACTGCAAAAAATCACGGAGAACTTATTTTACAATCATTTAAATGATACTCTGATAGACAAATCAGACAGAAGTAGGTTTTGTAAACTGTCTACTAGAAATTTTATCGGTAGAATATGAATAGAAATATAGCAAGATACCTAAATCTGTCAAAAACAGGTTTTACAAAGTCTACTATAAATCTTATCAATATAATGTCATTAGAAACATAACAAGATCTGTTAATAGAACATGATAGATTGATTACAGAAGTGTAGAAAAATTTGCCATTTTTCCTTTACAAAATATCTATTAGAAATTATTGGAATTCTAACAGAGAGAGAAATTTCCTGATAACCAATTCAGAAACAAGTTTTGCAAGGTCTACTCTAAATTTTATCGGCAGAATGTCAATAGAAACATAACATAACAAGTTTTAACAGAATGATAGTAGATTTATTATAAAACCTTGGAAGAATTTGCCATTTCGTAATCACATTTAAATGATACGTAGATAGCCAAATCTATCAAAAATAGATGTTGCAAAGTATCTACTAGAAATTTCATCAGTAAAATATACACAGAAATAATAAAATCTGTTAATAGAATATAATAAATCAATTGTAGAAATCAAGAAGAATCTATTTTGTAATCATTTAAATGACATGTTCTATTTGAATCAAGATATATGCTAAATTCTGCTTAACACCTGCTGTCAGGCTTTGCTGATAGAACACGAGCTTAATGCGAACGCAAATGATGTCAATTTGCCATAATATTCTGCACAATTCTACACAATACACACAGCTGCTAACGTATTGTTAACATTTTGCCTTCTGGAATATGAATGAAAATCAGTATTGCATCTTGTGAAATTCGATTCCCTAAAAAAAAATTCACGGCAAAATGAGTTTCACGCCAATCATCGAGGAAGAATTAGAACCGTTGTAACTTCGTTGAGCTCAATTTCTTGACGGCATAATAAAAGAAAGCTTGGAATATTAGATGGATTACGGATTGGATCCGCGTATTTATTACAAATGCGCGGATCTTTTATGGCATCAGCAGTTGGCGCATTATGTATCATACCGGATATTACGAGTAGATCTTATGCGCATACATACTTGAAAACCTACTTTCCTCATATGCACATAACAGCAAACGAGTTTTAGTTGCATCTCTCTTGCATTCTTAGCGATGTACAGGAATGTACTGAAGCGTTTGCGTGCCCAAGTCAGTTGTTGGGCTTTTTTTTTATCGCAAAAGATGTCAATTGACACATAAATTCTTCATAGAATGTCACACTTCGTCACGATTTTCTAGCAATAATATTATATAATAATGTAAAAAATGGATTGAGATTTATTTTTCAAAATTCATCTTCGTAAACAAGATAATTATTAAAAATAGACAGCAATCACTTTACTTCATCCGATCACTAATGCCAATATATTTTACAGGATGTGGAAGATAAAATCGATTGGCACGACTACAAGAAGATTGAGGAAGAAGAAAAACGAACGGGGATAGGAGAACACGGAAGACCAGCCTTCCTCTCCCCGTCCCTCGATGTGCGAAAGGAAAAATTGTATCAAGTAAATGGATTCAACGCAGCTCTCAGCGATGAGGTCTCAGTGAATCGTTCAGTGCCTGATATTCGCCATCCAGATTGTAGGAAGAAGAAATACTCGAAGAACCTGGATCCCGTTTCTGTGATAGTCTCCTTCCACAACGAGCACTTTAGCACGCTGCTGCGAACCTGTTGGAGTGTAATTAACCGCTCGCCGCCTTCTCTTTTAGAAGAAATTATACTGGTCGACGATGCCAGTACAAAAGTCGAGCTGAAAAAGAAGCTAGACGATTACGTAGCCCAGCACTTGCCGAAGGTCTCGATCGTACGATTGCCAAAACGCTCGGGATTGATAAGGGGCCGATTGGCGGGCGCGAAGAAGGCGAGAGCGAGAGTTCTCGTGTTTCTCGACTCGCATAGTGAAGCCAACGTGAATTGGCTGCCGCCGTTGTTAGAGCCCATCGCTCAAGACTATAAAACCTGTGTTTGCCCGTTCATCGACGTGATAGCTTACGAGACCTTCGAGTACAGGGCGCAGGACGAAGGCGCCCGAGGGGCGTTTGACTGGGAGTTGTATTACAAACGGCTCCCGCTACTCCCGGAAGACTTGAAGAGACCCGCAGAGCCGTTCAAGAGTCCTATAATGGCGGGCGGTCTGTTTGCGATCAGCGCCAAGTTCTTCTGGGAATTGGGCGGCTACGATCCGGGCTTAGACATATGGGGCGGCGAACAGTACGAGCTGTCCTTCAAGATCTGGCAGTGCGGCGGTCAAATGTATGACGCGCCCTGCTCCAGAGTCGGTCATATCTATCGTAAATTCCCACCGTTTCCTAATCCCGGTCGCGGCGACTTCCTGGGAAAGAACTACAAGAGGGTCGCCGAAGTGTGGATGGACGAGTACGCGGAGTACATCTACAAGAGGCGACCGCACTTGCGGGCGTTGGATCCGGGCGATTTGTCGGAGCAGAAGGCGTTGCGCGCGAAATTGCACTGTAAGCCGTTTAACTGGTTCATGGAGAACATAGCCTTCGATCTCGTGGAGGTGTATCCGCCGATTGAGCCGGACGACTTCGCCTACGGGGAGATCAGGAACATGGGCGCGACGGAATTGTGTTTGGACTCGAAGAAGCGGAAGAGGGACGAGCATATCGTGATGGATACTTGCATAAAAGACGATCCGAAGGTCTCAGGCGAGCAGGCGTTCCGGCTGACCTGGCATAAGGACATCAGGCCAAAGGATCGCACGGATTGCTTGGACGTGTCGAGAGGCGAGGAGAAAGCACCGGTGAGCCTGTATCCCTGCCACGGAAAACAGGGTAATCAGTTGTGGCGTTACGACGTCGAAAAGCAGTGGCTGCAGCATGGTTACTCGTCAAGATGCCTGGACACCGACCCGGGCAGTAAACGGGTATTTGTGACAGCATGCGACAAATCGTCGCCTACTCAGAAGTGGCGGATAGAGCAAGTTAATATGAAGGCGATTAATAATTGGGAGAACATAGGACCCAAGCTCAAGTGAACTCTCTTCCCTCGTACTGCCATAATTTTGAACAGTAGGCTCGCGCCGAATTCTTGTTATCGTAGAAATCTAGGAAAGAATTCCTTTATTCCTGGTTACTAGTCATCGCAAATTTCAATTTGAACAACATACTGCACTTGTGTTAATAATTAATGAAGAACAAAACTCGATCAACGCGCGGCCCGAATAATTTTTGCACGTAGCGTAAGGCGAAATTTTCGTTCCTTGAATATGTAGACTGGATAGCAAACGGTCTTCATATCGGCGGATGTGACGGATACATATCGCATATGCGCTCTATCGTGCCTTACATCATAGCCATACGTAGGAGTACGGTACGATAATGATTTTAGCATTTAAGTTTCACCTTTCGCTCAAATTAATATTACGGTAAACATTATATCCTTTTAAAATGCCACTTATTAAGCAGGACTGATCTTTATTTGTATTATAATGTAAAGTTTCTTGTGTGTTAAAGAAGAATATTTTTAATTTAAAAATTTTTTAATATTCTATTAAAAAAGTTATGAATACGATTATTTTATCACAAAAAATATTACAAATTTTTTTCTAAATAATAGAAATTGCAAAATTTTGTAATATTTTTTACGGTCTTTATCTTTTTATTTCCCATAGAAGATTTTGCGTTAAAAAGATTTTCTTTACAATGTTCAATAATTTCCGATAAATTAAATTATAATTATGTGACATTTTGTATAAAAATTTTAACTATTCATTCCTATGTAAATAAGTATTATAAACTATTTTATGATATTAGATTTGAAAAAAAAAATCAGTGAAAAAAGAGAAAATACATAAAATCACCCTCCATTTTCAAAACATTATGAGTAAATTATAGAATAACTTGAAATATGAAATACATATATTTTTTCTGATAATATGCAAATAATAAATATAACACAAAATTGTAAAATGAACAATAATTATGCATTTTTTATACTAGTACTTGAAACATATTTCTAATTAAGTAGAGGATGCAGTTTATCATGTAATATTGTCTTTCTCTGTCGTATCCCAATTAAATATATATAAGAGCATGATTGCTTGATTGAAAGTTATTCTGCGATATACTCGAAGAATCAAAATCGAAAATGGAGCATTCTTTAGCAATTGTAAGAGCGATGAATACATTTAAAACATTTATTGTTTATATTTTTCAGTACATTCGTTTATGTTTGAGTGCAGATTTTTGACAATTATGGAATGGCAAATATTAGAGAAGTATCGTTAACTGTCTGTGATCGTTGGTGTGTTTGGGCTAATCTTTGATTATTACTATTTTTATAGCATATTTATATGATTTAATAATAATTGATGTTTGTATTTAAAAAATCCTTATATTTTACAATAAACGTAAGTACCAATCCAATGATAAAAGTAATGTGCAATAAAATTATAATTCTGATTGATCAGCAATCCCAGGTGTCAATGTTTCACTGCAGTATCTAAAAAATATTTTGCGAGACGTTTACTCACCCCTTGCATTGGCGCATTCTCCATCGGGATGTGCCATACGCTGCATCGCGGTAGGTGCGACTCCTAAGGGCATTGAAACTTTGTGACCCAACACTATCGTGCTTATATCCCTCTTGGACACGTCCCGCAAGAATCTAGGACGTATCCTGTAACTGCAAGAATATTAAACATGATCGAGAACTGGAACAGTTGCATTTTTAATCGCCAACCATATAAAATATACATAATGTAGCTTATCTCTTTCTACATAAATTATTTGAGGAATCGTGTATCTGCAACGTGAGTATCTAGAAAAATTGTAACGACTTTTTCAGCTCAAATATTTTATATTAAACACAACTATTTCTCTCTCTCTAAAGCTACTTTTTTTCTTTTAGATTAAACAGCTAGATTTACTTTTTGAAAGCCTCCTTATTCCATTTTACGCTATATTCTTCTCCTGCACCACTCTTATAGTAATCCCTCACGAAAGCAGGCAAACGTTCCAGAGCGTACTTCTCGTAGTCCTCGACACACACGAAAGCCATCTTATCGTATCAAGAATTAATATTGTTGCAGTCTGTAACAAAGGTATTGTTATTGTAACTTCAAAATGAAGCATAAGACAATTTATATGAAATCCAACAAGAAGAGGCCACGAAGATTGGCTTGCCGAGTTCAATGAAAAATTTTTTGTTAGTTGCATCAAACTTTACGAACCTTCCTTTAGCAACTCTAATGCGTCGTCTACAATGCGGTCGCAAAACACGTCGCCTACAATAATTATAGTTGTAAGGTCGTAAGCAAATCAACCAACCGCAGTTGAGTTTTCTTATAGATACTTGACTGCGATTGGTTGATTTGCTTACGACCTTACAACTAATTAACTACAAATAATTATTTAACTAATTAACTTACAAATAATTATTTAACTAATTAACTTACAAATAATTATTGTAGGCGACGTGTTCTGCGACCGCATTGTAGACGACGCATAAGAGCATTGAATGATTTCTACATGGAAACTTTATTTAATTTTTATTAACAAGTCTATCCACGTAGTATTATCTTGAATTTATTATATATTTTCCTACATCTTGTTCCCGAATCTTCTCTTATAAGATACATGTTCTTATAATTTGTATTATAACGTTTTAAAGACATTTTATATTTGTCAATTGATACTTTATCATATAATAGTAGATAGTAATAATAACATAATATTGCTGCAAACACATGCAGCGATGTTATGTAACAAAAATTATGTAATTCGAAGAAGAACAAATAAATATATTATCTTAAAAGTAAAAAAATTTATAGTACATTAAAAATATATGCTCTTATAATTTATATCGAGACTACAGTCTCAAAGATGTTTTAAAAAGTGATTTAAAATTTTGTATTCAATATTTAATAGATAAATCGATATTTTACTATGTTCAGCAAACAACTTATATACAACATTATGTAATAAGGACAGTATCAGCTTGTCAAAATATTCGTTATTTATTGCGCCGTTTATTATCATTTATTTATTGCATCGTTTATTGCATAATTGTAGCTATAATTCTATTGCTAACGCAGATAGTTGACGTTTCACTGATAACGCAATATACAGCGGGTCCTGATAGTGTCGACGTCTCGGAAAAAATTATAGATAAAATTCTATAGAAAATTCGTTTGTGAAAGAGATTAAAAAGATTGACTTACCCTCTGGATGGCTTTGTTGTCCGCTTCTGCTCGTCTCGATCGTTGACAAGCGACTGACTATTCTCGGTTAATTCTTTGTGCTGATAGCACAAGGAAAGTTCAGAATTTAATCACAAAACAGATAAAACTGTTTGCTTTTATCAACATGGGTTTCTTCCATCTCCTTTCGCGGCGATGCGATGAATATATCGACTGTCTTCTTAAGGATGAATTGATAACATTCAATATAAACATCTATGACTTTGGAGCGCGTGGCTTCGATGAATTAGATGCTCTTTCGTGAATTATATATTCTTCATCTTTAATGGATTACTATCTAATGTCATCGCATAATTCAAATAGACGCAAACTGTCCGATGTCCTCGAAACGCGACGTGCTTTAAATAGAATAAGAAGAGAAACAATTTTCTTGATTAAATTTTATTTTAGCGACGATACAGTGACAAGCAATATTACAATAGCGTGCTAAATCGAAATGTATTTACTATTTAATTTTTAATTACAGACGAAAATTAAGAAACTCAATTCAAGAATTGAGAATTATTAAACTTATTAAGGACGGATCTTTGTCAAGATAATAGCTCGACGCCTGCTACAAGAAGTAACGATTTTTCGAAGGGAGAAATCCAAAATTGCTAGAAAATACAACAGAAATAAGAATCGGTATGTGAAGGACAAAATCTGTTTAAATACGTCTTTTTATAACTGAGCAAATGTTTTAAGAAGAAATTGGAAAACCCTGAACAAAGAACTCCACTTATTTCTTTCTCTGAAATAAATTGCCAAACTTCAATTTGACTCAAGACTTAATCGTGATACTGCATTTCAGTATTTCCATCAAACGTACGGGGACGCTGAATTGACTTCTGGGGGAAGCGCGGAAGAGGGGGAGAGAAAACAATCGTATGTTTAAACTTTACTTTATTACATTCTGTTAGAAATAATACACAAAAGATTCCGGAGGCGGCAGAGGTCTCCTTACTGCGGAACAACGCAGGACGCGCGGGTGTCGTCCGTTCGTATAAGTGAAAGTCCCCCGCGAAAATTGGCAAACCGTCGCCCGCAACCCCCCCGTGCGTATTTATATTTCTGTGTACGTGTTCATTTGTCGTGTGTATAGATGTCTACATGTGTTACATGTGTATGTGTGTGTGTGTGTATATATATATGTGTGGCCGCGTGCAGTTTCCTTTTTTTTTTTATTTCAAATCAGCCGAGCGACCGCGCGCGCGCACGCCAGCACGTTGCATCTAATTAAGAATATACAATCTTATAATAATTATACTTATATTTATATATTTATATATATAATATGTATATCGAAAGAGAGTCTGCGAGGGACCATAAATAATCGCGCGGGTCGGCGGCGTGGGAAGGGTCGCAGGATCGGTTGGCGAGTTTTGAAAAATGAAAAATGCCTGCATAAATGCGCCATTTAAACGGATATGTAACGCGTAGGGCGACCTGAGCGCTTCTGCTTCGTATTCTCTTTTTTGTTTCTTTTTCTCATTTGCTCGCAGAGTTCCAGCAACGTCGACGGCAAATCTGTGCCTCGCTACCCTCGCCCTCTCCCTTCTGCCAGATCTGACACGAGCCAGACGGCACCGGTAGGATGCCCGGAGGGCCGAAAGGTCCCGGGCTCTGTTGGGTCCTATTTTAGGATTAATTAAATCCTAATATCTTGCACGTTCCCCCTTCAGATGTTTGTCTACGGATTTTTTTTTGTATGTACCTACGTGTTTGCGCGTGCTCGATCGTGCGAATCGAGAATCTGGGAAGTACGCGAGGACGAGATCGCGAAGGAGAATTTTATACGCCGGGCCTCGCGGTTACCACGCATGAGAACGCTCGTCCTTACGTCCTATCGTGACGATTCGCGACGAGAGCTGAGGAGGATCCAGCGGAAACGTTTTATAAGCGCGAACGTCGATGGTCCCCAGACAGCACAAATCTTCCAAAGATATCTCAAAAACGTTCCTGAGAACGTCCCTATGTTCTAAAAATGACTAAAAATCATAGGATATGTTTTTTGGAGATCTTGTGCTGTCTCGGTCGACACGCGACGCTTGCAAAGTGAAATTATAAAAATTATCATTGAAATAAAAATAAATGTAAAATCATAATTACTTGAAAGCAACGCATTTGCAACAGCAGATCCTTAACAGATCCTGATTGATAAAACGTACGATTAAAAAGTCTCTTTTTTTTACACACTTGCGACGTTCTTCCGGGCTCTCCTTCAAAATCCGCTTCGGAAAAGTTCTGCAGTCTTTCCGCGTATTACGGTATTAACGGCGAGAGATTGTATTGAGTTATGTAAGTGTTATGTTATGTAATTCCATTTTATTTTTTTCTAACGATTGCACTAAAAGTGAACAGATCTTTCTGAGAAACTTTTTCAGGCTTGTGTTTTTCTTCCCCATCCCCCAAACGGAGGGTGTAGAGTAGCTTCGGAAATCAGAATTCAGCGTTACTTTTATATTCCAAATACCACAGAGATCCAAACGTCACTCTTCGAAGAATTTCCAAGAATGAGGACTTCTTTCGGCGTATTTGCGACGTCTCTCCAATATTTGTATCGTTTGTGTTAATTTCGTGCATTAATCTCTTATATCGATCTCCACCTTGTCTCTCGATAACATCTTTTCTCGTTATCGCATGCAGTGCATTCTTTGACTGTCCATCCATTTCAGCTCTCCGTAGCCCCATTATCATTAATCTTTCCTGCTTGAATGCATCGACTGGATATTCTATTTTGATTTTTATCTTGGCAATCTTTTTTTTTTCGTAAACCACGTATATGTACGACTCATGATCGTACAGGATAGCGCCATCAGTAAATTCATATGTTTCCATATGAGTACGCAAGGACGTTTACGTGTCCTATTAGCCTAATAAACAATTAATATAATCCTGAATAGATCCTTACGTTTAAACATACTTCATCTTGCACCTCGCATAATTGCAATTGCTCTCTTCGTTCTCATTAATCATTATCGATTGGTTTGATACTGCAATATTCTTCGATCAGAGGTTTCGGCCTCTTTTTCTTGGTTCAATCTCATCTAACGTCATTAGCGTCGAAATATCTGGTTAATGGTGCAATCTCGCGTCTCTGACGTTTCCGCATTTCGATAATTGCATCACGCGTTTCACGTTTCACGTTTCTAATTAGATTTCGTGCGCAGCGCTGAATTGTACGGACTGACAATATTCAGAATCCTAAATATTGGAACGAAGCGAACTTTAAACAATTCCGCAAAAATCAAACGCTCCGCGTGGCGTATCTCGCTCGTGAAATATTCTCCTATTAATAAAGTAATCTGCTTTAAAGTACGCTTTAATTGCTTCAATATAGTTCGTCTCTTAAATTTTCATCCATTCGCCACGACGCGATCCGGTCCGGGAGAGCCGCGGATTCAGTTACGCGGCCGGTTCTGTTCGCATCACGTTTCTACGTCTTCGCTCCGTTTCCTCCTGTTCGTTCTTTCTCTCTTGCAAAAGCACGAGTATTTGGTTTCTCGTGCGAAGAAAGCGTAGAAACTAAGTGCACGCAACAGGACAGGCCTGTTTACGCGTACACGCAAGTTACGTAACATCTCTTCCGCGTAGAAGACCTCCCCGTGATCGGAGGTCTCGCGTGGCGCACGAAAAGATTTTAGACAGGCGGATATTTCGGTGCATTACGCGAACAAGTTGATACTTTCCCTCCTCCGGGGCTCTTTCCAATCTTTCAAAAAAAAAATCATATTTCTCGAGCTTTCTCTTCATTTCAATAACTCTCTTCCTTACAGTCTTCTCCTTAACTAAAGCTTTCACGACCGCGCGCTTTCTGAAGCGAGCTACCTAACGTTTAGATTAATTAACGTAGAAGAGGGTACTTCGTGGTATCCGAACATGATATCACCATCGCGCTCTTCAGCCAACGCTCGCACCCCAAGAGAACCACGTTGCGACGAGGTATTCCTACAGAAACGCAAGTGTACAGCATAGCCAGCGGACAAGGGTGCGGATCATTGGAAAACGTATGCTTCTGGTATCTGGCTTTGGTAAGGATTACATCTGCGGAGCACGGTCTGGCCGGAGGACCGTGGGCGTCGAGGTCGACGTCAAATTCCAGTGTTATCGAACCCTCTCTGGTTCCAGGCTCCTCGACCCGAACGCCGACCGAGCGTGACCGGCGAGACCTGTCCTCGTTCGTTTCTTAGATAATTAACTAACGAGATAAAGCGATACCGACCTACGGATACTCGTACTCCGCTCGCGCGGAAAATAGCTCGGAAGCGGAGAAGCGACGCTCTTCCCTTCCTCCCCGTTCAAGGAACTTCCGTGACGAGGAAATCGCTCCTGAAAAAGATTCGGATGTTTTTTTTTTTTACTAATGCATAACACTAATCTCTTCTCATTGTTTAACGACAGGATAATCGAGCACGGAGGGCAGCGGCGCGTCGCCCTTTCCCGCAGGATCGCTCTCGAGGATGAGGACGAAAGCACGGAATTGGAACAACGCTGACTGCCCGTCGAGGTAGTTACAAGTGACGAGTCCCTCACACGTCAAAGGCGAATGAGAGAAATGCGGGGAACGCGTTTCTCAATTGAATAAAAAGTAGCGGACGACGACGGCGGCGCGTTCCCCCGGTTGCGTGGATCTCCCTTACGGCGAACGCGGGCGGCGCTTCGAGAAACGTCATTCAGCAGATCGTGTTAAATGAACGAGAGCCGTTAATCTCCTTCCGTTTATTCGTAATTTTACTGACTAGAGCGTCATTCGCAGCTTTGAATACAATTAAAAATTATCTTTAGAACTAGAACTAAAGAGATGTCGACGATGAATCCTCCTTTCTCTTTCCTCTTCCTTCTCTTCGTCCTCTTCTTCCTCCTCTCCTCCTCGCTACGTTTACGAGAGTTGTGACTGCATACGATCTCGAGAGCGATACCACTCTGGTATCATACGTGCGTTCCGCATGCGCCACGCGCAAGTGGCACATGCGTTAAATGCACGATGTAATTTACGCCCTTTGCCTTTTGATTCTTTTGGTTTTTTTTTTGCTTCCGTTCGACGACCCTCGTATTCTGAAACGAATGTAAAAAAAAACGTGGCTACCTCCGCCGACGTGTACGCAACGTATTAGACAGACGGTTCCTCACAGTTTATCCGCGGAACGGGAACCCACGTGTAAAAACGTTGCTGCACAATCGCCTTTCTCTTCCTCTGCGTTACGTATGTACGAGCGTTGTGGAAATCGGTATAATTTCGACGGGCTCAAATTCACGCGCCGATCGTCTTACTTGAGTCTCGCAAATGAATTCAATACAGGCGATTTTCGCGTGCCTTCCGGTGGAAATTATACTGATCCTAATCCCTGACGTGATCCCGTGTTACGCACAGGAAAATCACATCCCGTCACAATTTCTACCGTCCCTTGCATACCTCCTTTCTTTCTCTCGCGCGACAAGTCCGAGCGCTACCTCATTCGAAAAAAAAAGAAAAAAAAATAAGAGAAACAATATTCCTGTGTGTCACTAATTAGAACAACGCGCTCGGCAATGTCTCTCGTAGCCTATGTCTCTCTTATTTCTACCACGCACAAGATAAATGACACTAGTATTCATGACACTTCCAGTTTGTGAACCATATTTCTCTCTCTCTCGAAGTAATTTAAAAAAAAAAAACAGAAAGAAAATCAAAAAAAGATGTACAAGTACTGTACACGTTATACGCTTATTTAGTGGTACAATTAAATATTAAATAATTATAGACTACATTTCGTGTTAACAAAAGTGAACTTAGCATACAGTCTGTGTACAAAAACCAGGATTTACAATAGCGTTTCTCTAAATCTCAATGTATAATAGGAATATAATAATTTTTTTTTATCACATATAAAAAGCGGTTGTCTATATGTACATATCTGAGTAAGATTAGGTACCATTATCGTTTAACCAATAGAAGCTATTATATAATTTGGTACACTGTTTAACTCGGTATTCGATAAATACGAACAATAATAATCAATACGTCATTACTTCCTGGTGTCTTGACATAGTCGTTGGTTTCTCGCACGAAATCTTATGTATACACACGGCTCGCTTACTCCATGTTACACACGTGACTGATTTATTCTCTTTTCCTTTTTTTTTTAAAGATTACTTTTATATAATATCTATATATAACACACGTTATTTAATAAGTCAGAGCTATGGCCAGTTCAGTAAATTCGAGGGTCGTTCGTCGCATACTCCACGTTCTCTCCTCAAGAATGCTTCTCCGTTAATATACCGGACGATTGCCGAAACGGTGCACGCCATGATCGCTTTCGCAAGTTTTGCAAAAAGACCACAGTTCTATCAACGAATGAATCGTATCATACAACGATACAAACTAGTATTTGTTTGCTCCATATCCTCTTTGCATCTCACTATCGCCCTTTTCAATTCCTTTTTTCGTCGTAAAAATTTGGATGAGGACAATGTCCCCGTTTTTTAAGCAGTTGCCCACACATCCGACAACTCGATGTCATATTTAACGTGTACGTGCGTCGTGATAAACTAAAGTGGCCCGCCTTGTTTTGGATTCCGAGATACGTTCTGATCGATCTCTCCGTCGACGAAATTATCTCTCGTCGTATCCCACGCGTTTTTCAATGCAAGTGCTCTAGTTTCCTCTAGCTTTCCTTTTCCCCTTTCTTTTCCATAGTCAACTCAACAAGCGAAGTATAAGCAATCAAATTTGAAGCAACAATTTGATTCTTAAATATCTACCTAAAAGTACAATGGGAGTCGCACAATGTCGAAGGCACAACTCTTTCAAATCGGTCGAACTGAAAGAAAGCACAACAGGAGGCATCGTTGGCGTATGTT
Source organism: Tetramorium simillimum (assembly GCA_011636635.1). Classification (NCBI taxonomy): domain Eukaryota; kingdom Metazoa; phylum Arthropoda; class Insecta; order Hymenoptera; family Formicidae; genus Tetramorium; species Tetramorium simillimum. The sequence continues at coordinate 14,084 of VBVQ01001124.1, forward strand.
GAAATTTAGCAGCGCGGCAGGCCGCCGATAAGTGTCTTTCTTCCAGAATGCTCGAGATTATTAAGTACAAGAAAGATTCTTTTTATTGTTGTTAAAAGATTAAATAGCAAAAGCTATGTATACATATATAGCATAGCTATATATTTATATATATATTTATATGTATGTATATATATATATATATATATTTTTTTTTTAGAGCATAGCTTTTCTTTCGCGATAACCGTGCTTTCTCTGAATGAGACGAGAACGTACTAGCTCATTTCCCCTTTCTGTAGTCGTATCTTTCGAGCGTTAGAAAGTTTCCATTTCAACTTCCCTTCGTTTTTTTTTATTAGTAACAAATTTACATAGGCATACGGAAAATTATGGTTTATATTTTTGTCTTCTAATCGGCAGAGAACGGGATTCCATAACACACTACTCGCTATACATTTATACAAACTTACGATATTCCTAAGCTTGAATCCACATGCATTAATCGAGGCAAATAAAACTCCTAGCTGTACTATTAGCTTTATCGCTCGAGAAGAGACAGCGTATTTTTATTTCTTTTTGTCAAATTGTCATTTCTAGAATTGGAAGCCAAACGGTCATCGGAGGGGGGGAGATACAAACAGCTGGTGTTGAGATTAAGGAAAAAGAAACTATTGTTGAGAATTGCCTCAGCATGCGTTAATTCATTTTTCAGTCGAAATCGTCGCCCATTTCTTCATTGCAATTCGAACATTCATAGCGCGTCATATTATCAAAGTAACTACCCACAGTGAAACTAATAAGAGATTAGCATGAGTTCGTTAAAGAATGATCACTAAAAAAAAAACAAATCCTCACTTGTTATATCTGTACATGTGCTGCTACCGTTCGCCACCAAGCTGCTGGCGCAGTAATATCTAAGTATCCCGAAATCGTTTCACTGAGGCAGCAACTTGGTAAAACGTCAGTATTTAGCGTTCATTATGGATCCTGGCTGGTATTTTGTGACGACTCACAGTTTTGTGGATTATGCATTTGAAGCGCTAAGTGGGGTGTGTGTACTGGAGACGGTCCTGGTTGAGGCTGTTGTTCTTCTTGCATTTGTTGAATCACGGTAAAGTCGGGATAACTACAAAAAGAAACAAGTAACTGTTAAACACCTGATTTGCTTATGTTCATCTAAAAAATTATTGTATTATTTATAATTCATAATTGATTAATCTTCTTACAAATAAAATAAAAATCCAACATTTACAAAGAATTTATGCTTAAATTGTAATGTACATCTCTCCAAAAGATTTAGATAAGCAATATTAGAAAAGCATGTAAGTATTTATCTAGAAAAGATGTTGTGGTTACAACTTACTCCATAGATGCCCATCCTAAGCCCCTGTTATTACGCCTCTTAGTTCGCATGGATTGATATTTGGATGGATTGACAGATTGATATTTAAATGTATGCTGATATTTCTCGGCTTCTTCCGCACAATCTTCGCTCGCGTCTTCAACTTCCGGCTCCTCGTCGGGACATAGTTCACACGCTCGCTCCAATGTCTTTCTCGCGCTATTACTACGTTCCAAAACATAACCGTTTGCGGAATCATTGGACTGTGTCGGTGGTGACCAGTTGTTGTACGCGTGCGTATAAGGTGCCGTAGAGGCATATGGTCTCTGAAAACGATTATTATACATTTGTAATCGTCCTAACGATTGAATAGCTTAATGTCCAATTTCCGCTACATACTTTGTCAAGTTCGTCGTGGAGCCAATCTATGGCGTGACTCCACTTTCTTTTCAACTCCGGGCTGTGATGCAAAAGCTGATGCGCTGGTCTGCATTTACTAAAGAGCTGCACCATACATTTAATACACTGATAAGCCCTTTTCTGATAATGATTTTTACTTCTTTGTATCGTTTCAAATAAACCTTCTCGCTCATCGGGAACTCCTGAAAGGTGTATTTCATGTATTTCATGCCGTGCTAACAAACAAATACAAATGAAAGAGCGTTTTGTTCAAACTTACCCTTAAGTGCATTATGCACGCGATGCGTCTGCCACGAGTCCTCCATCAATAATATCGCAAGCAGCAAATCCGTATGATGCCTCAACTCGTGAGTATAAGCGAATCCTATTTGCCATAACAGCTCACTAAGCACTGTTCGCGATAAATGTGGATTCTCCCAACAACAGTATTGCAATAGTTTAACCGTATCCTCAGTCACATTAGCATCCTCAATCAATTTTTTAATGTAACTGTCCCAACATATAAAATAAGTATCAAATATAACGTTCCACGAAACGCTCATATTAAATCTCCGGAATTCCAAAGCTCGTGCTAATCCTCACCTGGTACGAATAAACAGTATATCAGCTGCTTGTGATTGAATAGGCATAAGATACTCTGACTGACATTGGGGATCCCCATAGGGATTTGGTAAGGGTTCCGCACGGGGCTGCTGACTTGAGTGCACTTTCGACGACACGTCGCAGCATCGTATTAGCATGCTAACTACCTGGTGAAGTTTAGTCAGTTCCGGATACTGGTATTTTATGGTAGGACCTGGGCCTTCATCGATGGCGACTAACATAAACGTAACCGGTACATTTAGCTGTGAATTGAAAATTGTGTGAATTCAAATTGGACATATTCCATTTATAAGGGATACAGTGATAACGTTAACACTTAACGTAATTATGTAATATAATTATTTATTACCTTAAGCAGTTGCGCCCTTTCGGCAAGACCAAGCGAAGCATACGCATGAAAGAGGGAAAAGTAATGAGGAAGATGACGCCCATGATCCGAAATTTCACGGTGTAGCAGTGACAGTACCGCGTGTAACAAGTGATCACTGAGTGTCGCTACTGGATCCAAAAGTATAGCTAAAAATAATCACAAATTTACAATGAATGATTATCAAGTGTACTATTTTAATCGTATCACTGAATAGAAATTCTGTCCAAATCTTAATACTCACTCGGTGCATTCAAACTCGGCGGAGCACATGGTCCATCTTGAAGAGAAACATGTGCGAGGAATACTAAAATTTTGAGGAAAGCAGTGCGCACTTCCGTACTGGGACAACTCAAGAGGTATTCGCAAAATCTACGGATAACAATTTATTAATATTTAAAACGCAAATATTTTTACATAATGTGTATTTAGAAAAGTTTTGATACCTATGTGGATGATTAAACAATACTTCATTGGCGAACCAAGAACGCACTGCTTTACTGCTACGCAGATGATGACATACAATGTCATACCAATCCGTTGCCGTGCCGCGTAATGTTTTCTTAGTGTGGAAACCTGTGTAGAAGAGGAATCTTGACGCTAATTGAACCGATAGCATCGCAAGTTCTTCCGCTTCGGGGCCCTAAAATACAATTGTCAGGATCATTAAGCATGTATTTCCTGTCGAAAATACACATCTTACACGTGCGACGAACTTACAAGTTTCTCATTCAAATTTTGCCGGTTAATAGTGTGAGGATTGCAGGACACCAACTTCTTGATGAATTGGAAGTATTCAGCACTAAATTGATTTCGATTGTGCATAAATTTTATATTTTGCTTTCGCACACTGTATTCTATCGCTGGTGGCATTTTCATAACTCCTAGTTTCGTATCTGAAGAGTACAAGCGGACAATGAGGCGACACGTTCGTCGAGATCGATCTCGTGCAAAATTTCAAGTCGATACTTACACAATGACAGTTCATTTACACTCTTCATTAGGGAATTTTCTTCTACATCTAGTCTTGTATAAAATAACATGTATGCATTCCACCATCGCTTCTGTTTGCGGTAACTCATCCGCTTGAGCATATGATCGAATACCTCCCCTAAATAATCACCGCCGAAACATTGAGATTTCATCTCTTCCTCCTCTTCCATTTTACATTCCGTTACATCACCATCATCGAATTTGTACCACTTTGCCGTACCATCGTTTAATCTGCAAAATTATTGAATAAAAACAGTTAATTTATTCAGTTACAAGTATTTCATATGTTTAAAATACCTGTGCAAGATGTAGGAATAGTAATGGCCACCGCTAGCCTGACCACTATGAACGACGATACCGGTCAATTGATACTTCGTGCACGTTCCCTTCACAGATTCCTCATAATCACAGTCTATGACTTCTCCTTCCAATTTAGCTAAGCCGGAGACAGTGTAAGGTTCCATATCCAGATCTCGCGGAAACTCAAAGTAATCGTTGAACTTTATAGCACATACACGCTCAAAGTCGTACTCAAATCTTTTCAACTGAATTGCTAATATAGGCGGCAGCTTTTTTACGCACAGTCTCTTTACTGTTACGACCTAAACATAAGACAGACGTATAAAAGTCTCTGATCAAGTGAAATGCTACTTATGATTTATAAAATTATGATAAATTATGTTCATTATGTCTTCTCTTTTGAAACAATAATTTTTACTTTTATTATTCTAAAAGTTTTTTTAAACATTTGCAAGAATATCGTACTTTTTTGTTGCACTTATCACAATGGTAGGCATCCGCACCCTCCAGCAATTCTCCCTTCACATATTGCTCAAGAGAATCCAGTAAATTGCTATGATTCCGTATATCCACACTTATCACACTGAACGGCTCCTCTTTGGAATATCTGAAAGTAATGTAATGTGGTATTACAGTCTACCGAAGAAAGTAGAATGTAAGAACTAAAAAGGTACCTATGAGGGCAACCTTTGCAGATTTTTTGGTCGCTGTATGAGCCACCAAGAATCTTGCCCATTATCTGCTCGTGTCCTAAGGCTTTCAAAGCCTCGTCTAGGCTCTCTACCAGACTCATGAAGAACTCTACCGCATCCTGTTGCTCTCTAAGATTTACAGGTTCTCCTTGAAGCCTATGAAAAGCAAATTATTTAAAATATAGAAATGCACCATCAATGTAATATTAATAAAATTGTATTTTGTAAAATTTTCTTCCCCTTATTTTTGCAAATTAACAATTAAAAATGAAAAATCTTATTTTTACAAAATTATACTTATTCTTACTTGAAATGCTTCCATAATCCTCTAGGTATGTAATATTGTAATTTGCTGTAAGCCAGATGACCAAATATTGCTTGCACTTGTTTCAAAATGCCAATATTATATTCCTTTCTGGATTCGTCGGCACCGCACTTTTCCTCGTTCGTATCATTATCGTTTGTTTCGATTGTCTGTTCCCCCTCGATCCTCTCTTCGCCCGAAAAATCCTCGTTCAGATCGGTCGCCGCGCCCTCCGCCGCCAAGAGTCCGACTCTAATGCTTTCCACCATATATAATTGCTGTAATACTGAATTCATATAGCAGGTTGCCCCCGCATTCTTCAAGCCTACGAAGCCCTTAAGCGGCCTAAGCCCCACAGGCGGTAAATAATCCCACTCCACTAACGGTTCGTCCTTCTCGGAGTAGAACATGTCGGTGAGCATTGTGACTAGAAGTTTCATGTTGGGTACACAGCCTACGCAAAGACCTACGAGCAAGTCGAACGCAGCGCTGGTTGATTGCGGCGTGGTGCACACCGGACACGCTTGCGACGCGCTGAGTTCGCCGGTACTGCGAAGCTGCAGCATGAGGCGAGACGCGGGGAATACAAAGTCCTCGACCAATTCCTTGATCAAGTTAACCCCGTGCTTCTCGTCAGAACCGATCTCGTATTTCTGATTCGGCGGCAGGAAAGCCAGCAGTTCCTTCGTTAGACCGAGGTGGCCCTCGAGCAAGGCCTCGTCCACCTGGCTTTCTCCAGTCTCCTTCACGTTATCCCGCACTTTCTTCAACCAGGCTATCTCGACGTTCAGTAGGGTCTCCGCGGTCGTGAGGGGGCAAACGGATATGTGCGCGAAGTTCAACAGTCGGCACAAAAGCTGAAAGTATTCGTGGCTCTGCTTCGCGTTCTCCATAACGGTGCTGTTTAAAACGGTGAAGAGAAGAGTTATGGTGACCAGGAGCGTTTGATGTCCGCCGCTGCACCAGGTCGATACGAGAAAAAATTGTTCGCCGGCGGCGATCCTAATGGCTCTCGACGTACTGAGTAGCACGAGGTCTATCAAGAAGGTGTGCCATATCTTGTCTCTCGACAACGTTTCCAATGCCGATGGATTCAATACGAGGGCGATTGTCAATACCTCGAGTGCTTCCTTGCACACAAGAACATCGTTATTATCGGGATTTCTCTGTTCCTTTTGGTTAATCTCGTGCATCGAGTGTAGCACCTCGTTCGATGCGTTAACGTTGTTCAAGTTACCCGTGGATGCGGCCCACGCTAGTCTAATTATGGCACGTATAGTAGCCACATCCGGTAATTCCCATGAAAGGGCCTGCACAAAAAGCTGCCGACATCGATCAGCCTCGGGCCCGCCGGATAGCATTCGATGCGCCAGATGCTGTGCCAGTTTGGCTGCCACACTTCTTAACATGTATTCGGTACTTTGATTCGGTACACTTTGGAGAGCCTGTTTCAATACCGTTACGCGACCGCGATTGTTAACGTGATTGTCGTGATTCTCCGAGGTCCCAGTTTGCTGAACTTCGTCCATCACGCATGCCATCACGTTACCCATCACTGTCAGAAGAAGCTTACACAGTCTCAGCACAGTTAGATAGGCAGACCGCTTCGTCGTTTCGTCCGCATTTGGTAAAAACTTATTTTTGGTTAGCATATCGAGGATAACGCCCGCTTCGCCGCTTTTTATGAAATTATACTGAAATTCAAACGCTCTCTCCGACATAGGGTCGAGAGCCGGCATTAACAAAGTGTATAACACCTGCAAAAAGAAAACCGTTATTTATAGTGCAGAAGGATAAAACTTGCCAGGCGCTATTTAATGCGCACTCACCTCTAAATTGTATAAAACTTGGCTAGGACTTGCAGTAAAAAATAGAGAATCTACTGTCGTATTCTGCTCGTTACAATGATATTGAGAAGGGTTCTGTAAAGCTTCGTCGTCTTTGTAATGACCAAATAGCCACTGTAATCTTGTTACAGTAAAGGTATCTGGCGGCACTAATTGCAAGAGATTTCGTGCACCATCACGCAATTGTGAGTGCTGAAGAGTACAGCCAAGATCTGCTAATTGAAAGAAAAATGTCGCATACTGCGATCTTTGCGACATTACCTAAAACGAAACCGCACATAGTTAGAATCGCGAGACGCGAGATAATAATTAATTGAATTTATAGACTTTACATTATGTAATTATGTAATTAAACTTACCACACCAGGTAAACTATTTTCTGCCTCTACATTCGGCCCGTCGTATGGATGATGCGGAGAACTAGTAGAGCTATCAGAGCTACTATCCGGTGAGCTTGGCATATTGCTATTTACTTGACTGAGCTTTGCAGACAACAACTAAACAAAACACACATCATATTCATCAATTCTTTACATACCAGATAACTTTTCTCCTCCTATTAATACTCACCATTTTGTCCCTCAATGGAATCTGAGAAAGGAGTTTCCTATCATCGGATTGTTCTAGCGACTCGCCATTAATAAATAAATCAAGCTTCACATTTGTCCCGCTTGCTTTGATCCTGCGTAATATTTGACGCCTCAATGAAGCTAAAGTGTCATTACTGTGTGTAAAGATATCTATGTCGTCAACGTTTCGACCGGGACTCGCAAAACGAATAACAAGTGATAGATGTTTGCCACGAGCTGCTCTGTAATCAAAATAAATATTGCGCTATCACCGTATATAAGAACCAGTATCATTGATACACACGATTGTAAGCTTACCTGTGTAACGGTAATATTTTCCGTTCCCCTGGAAAAGCTGTGTCGCACTCGTTTATGTATTCCTGTAAAACTTTCATAACGCGACACATTTTTATGGCTTCCATTTTAATCTTATTTGTCATTTGTTCTTCACGCTCCTCCTTTCCATCCAGATACACTCTGCTCAAAACGGTCACGGTGTCGTAATGAGCTTTCAATCTGTCCATACATTCCGCTATATACGTTTCATGAAATGCTAAAACGGATGATTGCAATCGCGGTCCTAAATTAGTGTTCACCTCCTTCAAGAGCTCTATGCCTCTGTTTGCAATTTCTTCCGGGCTATTTGTTACTACCTGTAGAGAGAAAAGATTACCACTGTACAAACATGTATACAAAAAAGGAAGTGGAAAGACTCAAGTCCTATAAAATTATATAATCAAAGAAATAAACAAATATAATACTACATACTCTCCACAAATAATCAGTTCCAATTAAATCCACATCATCCATGAGAAATGTTCTACGTTTCAGTTTCAATTTTCCTTCCTTAGAATTAACAGCTTTAAAAAATCTTTCATAACATTTAATACCGCTTTCTGTAAGCAATGTCGGGTCTAATTGCAGTATATTGTTTTGAAAAAAATCCTTGTTTATTGCTGGATCCAAATCCGGTTCCTCTCCCATAAGCTTGGAGAACCATTTGAAGCATGCCTCGCGATCCGAAACAAACACACCTTGCTCAGCTAAACATTGCCAAATTTGTTCCGCTTGATCAGCACATAACCATAATTGTCCATCCTATGAAAAAAAAATCATATCGAATTGTTTTTTTATAAAAATTCATATTTATTTCGTCAATAAGATTTAAAACGTACCTTTAATAAGAAACGCAAAAAATTCAATCTCTCTTGCACCTGCATAATATGGTTATATCGGCCGTCAGGCATAAAAGTATTTGCGTCGATTTCTGGATTTTCCTTCACCAACTGCCGCACTTTATCCATATAATTTGTTAAGCTATTTGTTACAAGAATTACTACTGAATGCTCGCTTTGTAAACGCTCTATTACTTCTTGTCTATAATAACAATAAAGAACAAAATTAAGAACGATATATTTATATGTGCATTTACATGTATAATGTATCGTTAATGTGCCATCATACCTGTAATGCAAATGATGACTACGTTGACTATGACCTAGGTTGGGATTTGGTTCATAAAGGCAACATATTTCCCGAATTTGCTTCAACGCAGGGAGGGCCCACTTATCACCGTTTTTCAATTCTTCAACACACTTGTCCACCCAGATTGCCTTTTGCGCATCTCTCTCTTGTGAGCACGAATAATCGAGAATTTTTACATGAGCGTTCAGTGCCTGATCCATGATCTCTGTAGGGACTTCGTCAGAGTGTGCCAAAGTCCAAAAGAGTGTTAATACCTGGCGGTAAAATTAATAAAATCATTTGAATGTTTAAAGTATATTTAGATTAGTTGCCATCTCTGTATATTTTAGATAATCTAACCTTGTGCGCCATAACACCATCTTTATCATCTTCCGCGAGTCTCCTGATCAATTCTAACAGCTTTTCTCGTTGTTTCTTGTTGGCAGTCCTCCAACTTGTCTGAAACAATAGCACATTTCATCAATCTAAACATTCTACTCAGTGTAAATTTGATATCGTTACACTGGCGCGACAGATACCTGAAAACACTCAAATAGATGATCAAGTTGTTCAGGACTAAAATCCCAAGCTAATTTGGCTAACAAGTCATGAACGTTCTTCACAATTGCTTCGTGTTTACCAGCTTGTGCAGCCCAAACAGCGTCTAAGTCTTCTAATGTAAGTGCACGTTCTTTTATAATAAAGCGTAATATTTTCTCCAGTTTCTCTACATATTGTGGCTGATGCAACGAATCCCTCAGTACAATCTCCAATACTCCATTGTCTTTAATCCATTTCTGTGTCACAAATAAGCACTCTTTAGTTTGCAAAATTCACAATATATAATTCATAATATAATTCACAATATAATATTTGCAAAACACTCAACCATTTAATATGATACACTTGAATTGTTAATGTATGTTTTAAAACGTCATTACATAAAAAATGTCAAGTTAGTATAATTAGTGTTATGGATGTTTAGACAAGACTTACTGCCATCCGCTCTGCTGTAAGCCACTCCTCCTCCTCTGCTATTGTATTACGGTGTTGGTGATAACTAACGCTAGATATTACTTTATTAACTTCATTTAAAGCATTCATCTTTCCATTAAACGAAGAAATTTGTAAGAGTCTCAATATCATTTTCAGTCTCAGTATTTCCAAATTCTTTATCATCTCTTCCTGATGAGGTACGCGCGACACCAAGCATTTAGCAGCTTTGATTATGGCTGATATTGCATCGTTTTTTGATTCATTTTTTGCCTCTTTCTTCAATTCGTCGTCAGTTAAGTTATTCAAAATAAGAGGTACCATTTCCTGTGGTATAACAATGTGCTTTGCATTACTCCCGAATGACAAATAATGACAAATCGATGACGATAAATTGAATGTACTTACAACAATAGGCATCAGATATTTAACTATCGTGTGAACAGTTAACAATTCGTAACACAAGCCGAAGGGTCTGATTAAAGCATAAATAACTGGCACTGTTAAATTACGTCCACTCTGAAATCTCGAAAGCAAAATTTCAAATCCGTTGAGACTCCCAAATCTGAAACAAAGGTTTACGTTAATGTATACTGAAGTAAAACATTTTGTATGTATGTAAAACATGACAAAAACCTGTTTATAAGATCTACTAGCCAACCACGAGGAGCTCGCGAATCAGATGGTGGGCGAGCATAAAGTTCCTCATCAGGAATATCACTACCAGGAGGAACAGTTTCTGAAACTCTTATTGCATTTACTGTGTGAAACCTGGAAAAAAGATTAGATGATTTAGAACGATCATGTAACGGCCACAAAAAATACATTTATATCATTTGCAACAGTGTGCAATATTCACTTACTTATTACTAGGATTAAAAACCATGGCCAGCAAATCAAGCAGAGGAAACCAGTCCTCATCTAATTTCAGGACACATAGTTCCACCAAACGTGCACAGTTAGTGTTAATACAATTGTGAATATTCAGTTTCCAACTGTTTACCGCATCATCTGTTAATATCTTGGTAAATGAGATTGTGAGACCTTCTCGAAAAAAGCGCTGACACGCTTCACTTTGTACATCAATTCCTGCAATACGATAAATGTCAAATCAACATGTCTCATAAATACGTTATAAACGCTCCTATATAAACATGATTTTATCAGAAAGATAAAATCATTTTCTCGTGCATAGAAATTATCCCGAAAACAATAAACAATACGTAACCTTTTTTACAAAGTTCGATACTGGCTTGTAACAGGCACTCTAATTCTTGTTCGGGTAGAACTGGTACAACCCATCGTGGACTAGATATCTTCTCATGAAGCATATTAAGTTTGAAAATAGGAAACTCAGGCTCTTCATGAAGCTGGTTGCTATCTTCTACCGTAGTGATAGCGTCACTGTTGCATTCAGTTTGTACCACATTCTCGGTGAGTTGAAGTCCCGACATTGTGTCAGCCAATTGTTGTGGACCTGGTGGACTGTGCATCTGCGCAGACATATTTTTTGTTTGTTTCAACTATCTTTCGTTTCAACTATCAACTTTCAATGGTTACAACTATCTTTTTTCTTCTTTACAACGCGAAATGTGTTTCATACTACTCATAAGCCTTTAAATGTATATACCTGTGTATTTTGCTGGCTGTCGGGAGGGTCTATGCCAACTCCCTGGCCCCTAGTGGCGATCGTCATTTTACACGTTCTTTGCTATGCCTTAATTGTCTCAATATCTCTTGGTCCAATGATTACACCACCAATAACAAGCATCCAGCTTATATACTGACATTAAATATAGTTATATCCTAAAGGCCTTGTTTTAGTAAACTATACCTACATTATCTGTAACAAAGGAAAGGAATTTTAGCATTGCGCTCCTCGGACATTCACCAAAAATTAGACGCGACAATCATCGACAATCTCGACGGCATAGCCAAACTACTGAGTCGATCAAATTTAATTTACAATCCAAGCACACGAGAATTTAAATTTGTCACGGCAACGCGACGGCACAGTTATGTAAGCGTTCAGCTTCCCGAGGAAGTCGCAGCGGGTGACAACTCGCGAGTCAACCGGCAAGACAATGTACTCCAAGACCAATAATCATCATCATCATCTTCGAGAAGATCTCGAGCAACGTATAAATCGACGCGATTGGCTTCCACAGTCGCGGGTAGATTTTCCGACGCGAATCAAACCGTCGGGAATTAAACGCGTCCGCGATGCGGAGTCCCGCTGACGCGGGTCGCGGGCATCTCGACGACGAACGGCACGCGGACGGGACGGACGACGAAAAGACGGCTGGGAGCGGCGTCGCGGACGATCGCTCTCAGGCTCGCGACGCCGAGCCGTCGTCGGTGCGGATGTCGCCGCCGTCGACGCGCGGCGAGCTGTCAACGTCGTCGGGGAAGCCGACGACGAGGGGAGCGGCCGTGCCGGTCGGCGACGGCGGCGGCCGAGGAGGGCGGCGCGTCCTCGGCGACGGGAACCGGACGCCGCCGCGGCGACGGCGGCGACGGCGACGAGTCGCGCGAGCGAGGGATCGGAGTAGCGCTGGGCGGACAACGACGGGGCGATTCCGTCGGCGGTCGGCGGAGACGGCCGCGGCGCGCCGAGACGCGGCGATCCGGAGCCGCGAGCGGGCCGGACGCTCGGCGAACGGGCGACGGCCGACGGCGACGGCGGTCGCGCGGCTCCGCTACCTGGGGCGACACCCGGACGATCCTCCGCGGCCGCGGCAGCGCCTATTTTTCGCCCGTCGTGCGCCCCGACCGGGCTACCTCTCCGGACAAAATGGCGACTATCCTAACGATTGGCACTGCCGTGTATTAACAAAAGCGCCGATATTCCGGCCCGCGAGCCGGCCGCGGTCACGCGAGCCGCGTCATACCGCGCGGACGACCGTGCCGGGCCCCGGACGCGGCCCGCGTCGCCGCTCCGCCGACCGGGAACGCACCTTTACATAGTAAACGTGGTAGAAATTCGTGTGTTGCACTTTTTTGACGTGACGTTACGGAACTCAACTGGCAAAATCTGTAAACACGACTGCCGCGGCGCTGCGGTGCCCTCGGCCCGAGACGACGTGCGTGCACGACGGGGTGACGAGCGACGCCCGCGATTGGCCCTCTGAGGTCCCCCCGCGCGGCGCCGTCCCACGGCTCGGCGCTGCCTGTCGGCCGCGCGGGAACTTTCAACCGCGCGAACGGAGCCGCCGGACGCCTGAATTTTCTTCTCGCTCTCCGTTGCGTCATTTTTCCTCCCACTTGGAACGAAGTGGGCGTGCGATTTTCGAGAAGAGAGAGGAGGAAAAACGACAAGTACAAGGATCTCGATCGCTACTTCGACTAAATTCCGATTAGCTTAATCGGCGATTAATATTCAATCGGCAGAATCGCTCGCTGCAAAATTTCCAGCTATATAATTCGTTGTTGCATAACTAATCTAATCTTTTTATTCGTGTATTCAACAACAAAAGATTATACTTATTTATATTTAAGAAATAATATATATGTATTGCATGATAAGTTACAGATTAATTTAATCGATGGTTAAATTGTTAAGAAATATTTAATATGATTTCGAGCTTCACTGATTAACTTAATCAATTAACTCAACCGGCAGAATTTTTTATTACAAAATATATATCTAATTATAATTCATCATTTCTAACCCAACCGTCTTTTTTTTATATCAAAGAATTAATAATTAGCTACTTATATTTACAATTTCATATAATTGATAAACATTATTCGACAAATTAATTGCTGATTAAATTAATCGAAATTTCTCTAAATATTTCTTTAGTCACCCAATATTTTGCTGAATAGAATTTTTTATAGTTTGACACATTAAAAGACAGATTAGATTAAATATGACGAATATTCTAAATATTTAAATTTCGCTTTACTTGTATCAATACAAATTCATTTAATACGAACTTCTAAGAAATAGAACAAGATAAAAGTAAATTAAACTGAGAGTAAAGTTAATCTACATTGACAGAAATGGATACAAGTAATCAAACTTTGATCGAGGTCATCTTAGAAGAGCAATTATCTTTCTTTCCTCTTGCTGTACTTTGTCCACATTTGACTAATGTAGAGAGAGACAAAACAACTTCTATTCTTAGTCTCTCGTATCTTTCGTAATACACTTGTGCATGGAACAAAAGGATATTTCGGTTGAAGGAAAGAAATGTAAAAAGTTTCAACAAAAACAGACACATAATATAATCCCAATATATATGATATTTAAATCTTATCGTACGTTTTTTATGAAAGTACTTGTATAATTCAGAGATATGTATATTGGAATTAATTCTCTTCGCGCGAATATAAATACTGTCGTTCCTACATTGAAAAATACCTAAATACGCGACTCTTCAAGAAATAAGTTTTCCAGATGTAGCATTTATTCTGTTGAGTAGGGCATGTCTCATTGATACTCGATCAATAGTTTTTTTAAGAATTTATTTCCATAAATCTCATTTCACTGTACATAACATTCGTAACTAGTCCCGTTTATATTGTAATGGAGTCTTATCGATACGTCATTTTTATATTATATCTTTACGTGCAGTCCATTCAGTCGAACAGATTTTGTTATTTTGGAAAAATGTTCCAATACTTTATTTATACTTAATAATACATTACACTAATTATACTTATGTCCATAAATGTTGAAAACTACAGAAGAAATTTATATTTTAATATTGACATAATTTTTTAAAAATTGCAATTTTAATCATCTGAAAGTATCGTAGAAATACAGAAAAGAACAAGAACTTTAAAATATAATAAAAAAATAATCCCAGTAAGAAATGACTGTTCAACATTATTTCGCACTAGGCATAAGTTGAAATAAATTTTAAACATACAGAAGTTTCTTTAGAAATTTCTAGTAACCGACTGAATATTAGGAACTAAATTCTTTATCTGAATATTACAATTTTCGATTACAAATATTAAATTAAGTAATGATATTATAATGCACAGAATAACAAGATATTTAAATGCAAATTCTACTACTGCACTATAAATATTTGTTAGATAAATCCTAGAATTTCTCGTAGAAAAAAAATGAAGAATAAATTGTAATAATAGTACTCATTATCTCACTATCCATTGTATTAACCAATAGTCATACTGTCGAGAATTTTTAGAGCATTTTTGGAAAAGATATAATAAATTTTCAACCATAATAATGAACTATTAGTTAATTAACATAAAAATAAGCAACTTTCATTAATCTGATAATGTTTGAATGCACACAATGGTTTATAATTTTTGGTTAAGACTGGTAGTAGATACTGCAACTACCTCTATTATCATTTCTCAATTTATATTAGTAAATCAAGAAGTACACAAGTACTAATAATACTGAATACAGTACTATCAGCAGAATCTTCTGTTGATTAAAATTAATATATCTATTCTTATTTATGCGTACGAACACAATTCTTGGATTCAGTACCCGTTGATAACTGGCGAGAGAGATTCAGACTCGATTTTATCAAAAATTTCCCACAATATAATCTTGCTGTTTTTTTTTCTAAGTTGCAGAAATGGACAATTTGATTTTCATTTCCGTGTCGTTTTACTTCAAAAAAGCTATTTTGTGAGTAACAGACTTTTTTCTGTTTATTGAATTAGTTTTGTTTGATATTTGAATGATTCATCATAAAGTAAGCTCTTCAAGTTCTTTCAGCAATTCATCTTCCTTTTTAATCTTGTCTAATTGATTAATTTCTAACTGTTTCCCTGCTTTCAATTGTTCTTTCAATTTAGTAATTTGATCTAATTTCTGTGACATAAAACAAAATTATTAATGTAAATCATTAATCTAATAATATAAAAAATAAAAAAAAAACATTACTATTAGATATTTGAGTAATATACTTACGCTTGTTATTTTCTTTATTTTTTTATTTTTTTCAGGATCGTCAGTTAATTCTATTTTTATACTTGTTGAATTTGTGACTTGTTCATTGACGGTAGGATTGTTAGACTCTAATTCTTTTTTAGCTTTTTTTGCTTCCCGATTTTTCTTCATTTTTAATGCAGCTTTTGATGGATTTGCTATAAATTTAATAAAATTAATAATGAGATATTTTTTATATTTATTTATATACTTACAATCAGTTGACTTTGAAGGCACCTCAAGATCATCATGCAATTTAAATGTAATATTTTGTCCTCTGGCACATGGTGGTCTATATGCTTCTTTTGGTGCTAAAAAATGTACAAGTAATTGCTATATCTGTTTTGAAATTATTTAGAAATTTAATTTAAAAACATTTAATTTAAAAAAATGATCATTACCTTGCGACTGATTAACATTAGTAACAATGCCCTCAACTGCTTTATAACTAATAGGTTTCTGTGGGAAAATGTTCGAAGAGAAACTTTGCCATGCTACTTCCCAGAGTTCTTCTTGATTATTCCATGGTCGTTGATATATTAGTGACCCGGTATAATGCCAAATTTTAAATCTAATAATTTAATACACATATTAATTTCACAGATAAATTGTGCTCTAAACTTGACATAATTTTTTTAACCTATATCTATTTACCCGTTGGTAATTCGTAATCTAGGTGCTGTAGTTGCAGTTATGAAATGTTCACCATCTGGTGACCATCGTAGCAGTGTAGTATCTGGTGCATCAGTTTTAGCAATAACTTTCCTATTAATCACGTCCCATAATTCAATGCCACTCCTAAGATTGCCAAAGCCAGCCAAAAGCAATAGTACACAGTAGTCAAGGAAATTAATATACATATAATCGAATAACTTACAATTCGCAGTATATGAATTATTTTCTATTACAAATGCTGTTATAGTTAAAAATTATTTAATTATCCAGATAGTATGCAGACTCATTAGCTCAATAGATAATAAAAGATAATAAAAGGATATTGTTGCCACGTGGATTATAATATATACTGTTTCTATACAACATGCCAAACTCAAATACGGCTTCACATTTACAATTAAATAACGTTGTTTTAGATGGCATAAAGCCATATATCACACAGAATTCTGTGTTCTTGGGAGACCATTCTATTGCATGTATAGGACCTTCTTTACCTAATCAGAAGAATTTCTGTTACAATATTGTTTTAGAATTAGTCTTGTCTGTTCTAAACTATCAATGCTAATTGAAAACGATAGTTTAATTTGGACTTACTGAGCATAACCATAGCAGTCTCCCCTTTTGTATTGAGATGATGCAGTGTTTGTTTTCCATAATACGATGCGCCAGTTTTATCAACTTCCGTATTTGTCATTAATAGGACGTTTGTTCCGCATTGATTCCAATACATATCAACTTTGTCCGCCTGAAAAAACAGAATGATAGTGAATAAAAATAGAAGAAACACGTTAATATTTAACAATTAAAATATGTTTAAAATTTACTTGAAAAAAACTTTTGCTCGCAATCGCTTCTCCAATCTCAAACTTTGGATATTTAAATAATCTTCCGAAGGAAGGTTGACCAGAGCTTCCTAAAATTATATACCAACAAACTTTTTATTAAAAAATGTATATTAAAAGTTTACGTAATATACATAAATATATATAAATTAAATATAAGAAATATTAAATATAAAGAATGCTGCAACAACATGCAAAAATTCAACATGTATCCAGAACTATTTTACAATCTTTATTGCATAATTTGTATTATATTTATGTAAAATGCATATTAATGTTATAAAGACAAATTTAATTACCTGGCATATGGCAGAGGATATGGTAGGGAGCGTTACCAGGGGCTATACTAAATTTCGCAATATTGCCTTTACCTATTTTGTGTACATATCTATCAAAGTTGTTACTTTCATATAAAAGAACATTTCCTCCTTTCAATATTCCGAAGAATGTTTCGTCACTTGACCATTGTGGCTCCCTATTTTTTAAATAAATAAATAATTATTTCAGAGCATGGCATATATTTGATAATAAAACTATTAACTGCAACATGAAATTGATTGTTTAATTACTATTTATCATTACTATAGTTATTAATCTAGAGATTTTAAGGTAGATCTTTTTGATCGTTGATTAACTAGAAAGAAAATAAGGATAATTAGCATGTAATATATTACCAATCCACCATCCTTTTTTGAATAAGATGCTGAACTAGTTCACCAGTTTCGGTCTTCCATATATTAAAATTTTGTGATCCCTGAGGCTCCTCTTTTGATACTGAAATTACATCCACGTTTCTAATTATATAATTATACAGTAAAATTAACACAATTTCGCTTGTATTATATGATTTTGTTAGTTACCAAAGGATGGTTCCCAAGTTGCAAGATAAGTGCTGTAACTGGAGAATTTAAGAGCACAGATCTTAGGTCGTTGGATTTCCGCAATGGTCTGCCACGTCTTGCACAGCACAATTTTAACCTTAGATGAGTTAGACCATGCAAAGTATTGGCCGTCCGGACTGAAGAGCATGGTCTTGCAATTTCTGTTGTCATCTTTGGGAAATGTTTTAACTGATTCATAGGACGGTGGACCATATGCTAGATTTATACCATTGGATCCTCTCACTGTAAAATAAAATACATTAGCATCTCTCTTACATGTAACGACAAAAATTGTACTCTTAATTATTTTACATATTAGGCAATTTATTAATGTATGTTGCGAAATATCTCAAGTTTTCATCTACTAAATGAATACAAGGAAGTCGCTTTTTAAATGATGAAAAAAATCTGTTATCTGAAGAAATGTATCAAGATAATGTATATATTTTTAACATTCTTTTTCTTTTTTTTTCCCAGCGTTATCGCTCCCGCGAGCCTCGCAGTAAACGTTCAAGAGCGGTACACGTCAGCAGTTGGAGGTTAAGATACGGAATCTCGCGATAAATTAATTTCACGGCACGCCCGTGTAATTCGCGATACGCGTTGCATGCCGTCATCGAATTGCGAATAATTCCGAGTCGTTCGGTGCCGCGAGACACCAAACGTTGAGCATGATTATCGCGGCTACAGTGTGCTATAGCGACCACTCGGAATGCCATCGGACGTTCGCACGTGTGGCGGCGCGCGTTGCTCCGGAGCGAATTTCTCCGACGATCGGCCAGTGACTCGGCGACCGACAGTTTCGCATATGTCCGCGCTCGAATGCCGGCGAGTAAACGCTTACCAGCGACACAGGGCACGGGCAAAGCCATTTTACACCGTCACCATGTGGTGCCGCACGACGGGCACGATCTATGCCGTACTGTCTGAAGTTGGTCGCTTCCGGAGCGCCGCGCCGTATCGAAGATCAGTCAGTACCTAACTTCAGACGTGTGAGCGTTTTCGGCGCCGAGCATGGGTAAGCTAGCATGTGTGTCCGCAGGGGGAAGGGGAGCAAGAAGGAGCACTTTCCCCCCTGCGATGAGAAAACTTTAATACTATCAAACTGTACATTACAATCAATGTGGAAGTGACATTAGCTATTAGCTCTATCCACCTTACCTCATAGCCCTTTTTTTTATTGTTACCTTATAAGCGCGTGATATTAAATAATATTCTTGGTACATCTTTAGAATATTAAATGTACATTTAATATTTTAAGGATGTGGAAGGACCGAAAATATTATTTAATATCAAATAATATTATAGGGTAGTAGAATATAAATATTTTTGATTATGTAGGCACAATTTCTATTTATACTATATTTATTTTATATATTTTTTTATTATACATTATATTTCTAGTCCTAATTCCTATTCCTAGGATATAACATTGAATATTTTTTCCTATTTCTATTTTCTCTACTGTGCGCCGAGCCTAACTTCAGACGCGTGAGCGTTTACGACTATCGAATCGATCTGAACTCGTTCGACCGATCGAATCGCGTTTTTCAAATCGTCGCGGGATTCGAAGCGTGGGTCGAAGCGACTCGGCGACAAATCGGTAATTTACAGAGGCGACGGAGCGAATCTATATTTGGTGACGTCGCGATCGCGGGCGACGCTCCCACGAATGTTCCTCACGGTAGCGGCGGCGACGCGTCGCCGACGGGGGGACAGTCTTTCGCAATCTCCATGGCTCTTTCGCAACTCTCTGCCCCTCTCTGCGAGGCGGACCGCCTCTCCCGATCGGGACGCGCGCGCCGCGAGAGCTCCACACCGCGCGAGAGCTGGCGAGAGCTCTCTCTCTCTCTCTCTCTCTCTTTCTCCTTCGCGCGTTTCGAAGCGTTTCCGGGCGCGATCAGGTGTCAGCGCGTCGAACAGGCCGAACCCGTGGGCGTTTCGTACACGGAACACCTATGGACGCAGCTGCACGCGCACGCGAGCGTAGATCTCTCCGACACCGATCGACTTGCGTAGGGCATGGCAAGTTCATGCTTCAGGTGATTGTTTGCCGTTCCTCCCCTTTCCCCTCTGCGGAATGCGATCGTGCATTCGCGCACCCGCGTGCCACGGACATGACTCTTGACAGTATCGTCGATTCTAAAGTGTCGTGTTTGTTTTGTTCTTTTTTTTTGTTTTATTTTTGAGGTTATGTATCCGCCCCTCGAAAATGAGAGATTCTCGATTCATCCTCTTCTATTTGTTAAAACTTGTTCTTCCCTCCTTTTATTTTCGCCTTAATTATGAACTATAATTTGCGAATCGTTTGTGCTATAAGTGACATAAAATATAAAAATATAAGGCATTATATTTACTTGGCAATTGATATCTGGATAATTTGCATTTTGTATCCTAAGATATAGTAAACTACTTGTATATCTACTATGTATAGGTATATATTATAATAATTGTATATCTAATTTGTATCATGCATCTGTTTCCAGTGATGTGGACGAATATGGTTTCGAACGACCACACGACTTCGATTATGAAACATACGAAGATTTTATGTCCGAGTACCTCAAGGTACTCGCAAAGATGGCCAAGAAGTGGGCGAAAATTATCGGCGAGGGGAAGTCCCTGCAACGAAACATCACGCTCAAGAAATACATTCGTAAGGGCATTCCAGGAGAACACAGAGGATTGGTAATATACATTACAAAATTCAATTTATTGTACTTTGAGTATTTAATACGGGAGAAAAAAAATTGGATCGTTGCAGGTGTGGCTCGCAGTGAGTGGTGGAGAAGACATGAAGAATGCGTCACCAGATCTGTATCAAAAGTTATTGCTGTCTCCTCACAATGCTGAAACCGCTGAGATTATTAAAACTGATCTGCCAAGAACATTTCCAGACAATATATTCTTCAATAATACAGAGAATCAGCAGCATCAATTATATAATGTTTTATTGGCTTTCGCGCATCAAAACAAAACTGTCGGATATTGCCAGGTAACATCTATGTTGCACACTTTCGAATATATGAATAAGAACGATAAAATTTTACAAGTAAAAAACGATTTTATTAAGAAACTTTAAAACAAATCTTTGTTCCGCCTTATTCAAAATGTTTTTAATGTTTCAGGGATTAAATTATATAGCGGGTTTACTTCTGATTGTAACAAAAAGCGAAGAAACAGCATTTTGGCTACTAAAAGTGTTGATTGATAAAATTCTGCCAGATTACTATACATGCACTATGGACGGCCTACTCACTGATATCGATGTGCTCGCAGAATTAGTAAGGTAAAACGGAATTTACTGTAATTTCACTTATCAATTAAATCATTTATCAAATAATATTTGTACGTATACGTATTCTTGCAGGATAAAAATGCCTGATGTGTATCAACATGTAACAAACATAGGATTGCCTTGGCCAGTAATTACGACTAAATGGTTTGTGTGCTTGTTTGCTGAAGTTTTACCTATTGAGGTATGTATTACTCCAAAACATATATTAAAAAACCTTAAATAATTTTTTATATAATAATATCTAAATACGCATGCAAACGTAATATTTTTCATATAAAAAAAATCCAGATATTTACGAAAATAAAATATTGAAAATGTTAAATGATAAATGATTTCGAATTCACAGACTACTTTGCGTATTTGGGATTGTCTTTTTTACGAGGGTACCAAGATTATCTTCCGTGTTGCACTGACGCTCATTAAAAGAAACAGATCTAATTTATTAGCTTGCCAAGATTTTACAACATTAGCTGAATGTTTTAAGGATATTACGAAAGATAGTATTGTTTTGCGATGTCACGAGTTCATGCAGGTATGTAACTGTATATTATGTATAGTCCATGCATCAAATAGGAAAAAAAATTGAATATTTACAGACATATTTGTATTGTTTTTCAGAGTATTTTTAAAGTACCTGGATCACTGCCTGGGAATACAATAGCAAAACTAAGAACAAAGACCATGCAACAACGTATAAAACGAAAACACGATAAGTTGGAACGATAGTATTAATGATCGATTTTTTTTCCATATACACCGAAATATTCTAGTCTATTATGATATTCGTTTGCATCTTCTGCAAAATGAATGCATATAAAGCTGTATTATATTGTTATTGCATAATTATGCGAAACTACTGTTCTATTGCTGTACATATAATGTTTACGTAGCATTGTAAGCATGATACATTTACTCAATTCTTTAATTTTATCTTAGTTTATTATTGTATATATAATGTAATAAAAAGAACAACTTATATTTTACTGAGCATATTAAAATGTAAAAGTATTATAAACGCTACGCTGAAAGTTGCATAATTGTGATATTTTGTGAGAACGATAACATGGAAGTATTAACGGGATATCGGAGAAAAAAACCTGTTATCCTTGTATGTACAATATTTTCTTATAATTGACTTTGACTTTATAAGCATATGCACAATCTCTGTTCATGCACAAACTTTTTTAAAAACTTAATCCAACTGATAAAGGTATTTAAAAAAAGCATTAATTATTCTATAATGTACAGCTCTAAAAATAGAGTATTTATTATAGATGCATAAGATTAAATTACTATGTACATTAAAATTTTGTTCCTAAATTATATTAAAGATATACATTACAATTACGCTATGTTTCCATTATTTCTCAAGTATATCCTTTGCCTCGTTAATTTTTGCAGCGATATATGGGGAACCGCCGCGATCTGGATGATTCACAGACATTACTTTTTTAAATTGCTCCTTTACTTTGTTCTTACTAGCCGTGGGCGACACACCCAAGATCAAACTGGCTTCCCGCCTGGTCATCTTCGACTCAAAACCACCCTTGTAGTACTTGCTGTTCGCTAGTGACTGTAAACGTTAAGTGTCAGTACTTTTGTAAACATGTGGTAAAACTAAGAGGAGAAAAATTAACATTTCTACCTGGGAATCTAGCATCTTTGCAGTCTCTGCCATCCTCTGCGCTAAATTCGGTGCTCTCCTAAGCAAATAACGACCGGCAAATCCAACGGCCGCCAGACCGATGCCTGCTGCCACAAGCGAGCTTGCCTGAAAAATCATGTTTATTGTTTTCATCTTGTCACATCTTAAACTCTAAACATTCTAGAACGTAATAAAATATCTCTCACTAGAAGCAAGGATATATTATAAAAAAGACTGAAGGAAAATAAACATTGTCAAGGAAACTTAACCTCATATTCTAAAGTTACATTTGGGATGACGCGTGGTTCTGTGCTTACGCGAATGATTGGAAATGATAAGGTCGGGTTCGATCTCGACCTTCATCCCGCATATTTTTCTCATTAAGAGACCTTAAGTCTTTGTGGATTAAAAGTCAAAGTGTAGCGTG
Organism: Tetramorium simillimum; assembly: GCA_011636635.1. Taxonomy (NCBI): domain Eukaryota; kingdom Metazoa; phylum Arthropoda; class Insecta; order Hymenoptera; family Formicidae; genus Tetramorium; species Tetramorium simillimum. The sequence goes on from VBVQ01001124.1 coordinate 37,645, forward strand.
AGAGATATTCGTTTGCAGATATAAAAGCACTCAAATCCGCCAAAAAGATTTCATTTGACACTAATAACGTTTTGCGTTCGCTCAAAATGCGACTACATACCATTGTTACTTTTTAATAAATTTTATAATGTTCTTACCATTTTATTTGGAGTTTTAAAATAGCAGACGCAATTTTGTATACATATTACGCCGGGAACTCCGGGAAGACGTAATTAAAGATATCACAGCTACGATTGCTCCATCTGTGCTATTTTCAAAAGCACTGTTGTTGTCGTAATAAAATCGTTATCCTATATTATCAATCGTACATATCGCCCCCCCATACATATACACGTACGAATGTGATTACATTTGCGGAGACTCTTAGATTATACTTCTTTTTTTTTTCAATTATATTTTTCACGACTCTTGTTCGTTTTCTCGTTATCAAAGTTTAGAAAGTGCAGTTGCTACACTTTAGGTGCAGTTAAATAGAGGGATGTTCTATTTTTAACTACACTTTTTACAATTTTTTTAACGTGAAAAAAAACACGAGAAGAAACGCGATATCTCATACTTCGATTGAGGAGCGGATCATAAGAGGGGGAGGGGGACGGGGAGGAAGAAAACAAGCGCGCAGACGGTCGGAACACTCGGATATCTTCGGCGACGAGTCGAAGACTTTTCTTTTTTTCTTTCGCGATATATACGCGATACGATCACGTGGATGGTAACGCGAGTTTCGTCGCGAAGGCGCGTTCGACCGCTGGTCTCCGGTTGATAACGGCCAACGCGGAAGGCTCTCCGCTCTGCGTAGCCGAGCTTTCCGCATCTCTTTCCTCTCCCCCTCCCCCCTTCACCCCCCTCGTCTATCTGAAACTGCCTAGAATTTACACTTCATTTTCAGCGCGGGGAGAAGTTGTACAACGTGGCACGGCCACGGAAGAACAGATTGTACTGCGTTCAACGTGGAGAGCACGATCGTCCTAATCGTCTCCCGGTGGTCCTGATCCTTGGTCTCCGAGTGGACACGCGGCTGCGGGAGACCGCGCGGCCGTTACGTTCGCGTGCGCGCGTAGCCGGCGTGCGTTGCGAAACGCACGCACGCAGGCACGCACGCACGAAAACGCACGGAAGTCGCGCGCGTGTATAAATATCAACTATCGCCGCGCGCGACCTCCGGACTGCTTAATGGGCCGTCGCAAGTTTTTCCCACGCGCCAATTACTCCGGGATAAAAAGTTCTATCCGCGCCGCCCCGTAGTTCCCGGAACCGTGAGACTGTGCTCCACGTTGCGTGCAGGTTAAGGGCTCGTACCTGGGAACTGCGTAGTATTACAACTGCGCTGTTTTCCAACAAAGGTGCACGGATGACACGGTGTGACGCTGCGTCCAACGTAAAGTTTCCCGACTATGACAGCTACAGAGTTGCACTGCGCGACAAAAAGAAATTGAATTAAATTAAATCGAAAAATAAAGACATGATAACACTTGTCATACTAATCTTGGATCAGCCTAAGTTCCATTCTAATTGTCCCAACGAGAAGTTTACACATTGGAAACACAGTGTAACGTCGTGTGTCCCAGCTTGAAAAATTAAATTAAATTAAAAAATAATGACATATAATAAACCTTGTTATACTAATGTTTTAGATCAGACTAATTATAAGTTCTATTCTAATTGTTTCAACAAGAAGTTTACACAGCGGAAACACAGTGTAACGTTGTGTGTTCCAGCTTGTGAAAAATTAAATTAAATTAAAAAATGACACATAATAAACCTTGTTATATTAATGTCTTAGATCAGGCTAATTATAAGTTTCATTCTAATTGTTCCAACAAAAGGTTTACACAGTGTAACGTGTCCCAGCTGGAAAAAGCCACAGGCGCTGAATAATCCAAAAATAGAATCCATTGAAGGCACCGTAGGTCCACAATCAGCGGGAGCGATAAAAAAAAATAATACTATGGAGAACCTAAATTGAAAAAAAAAAAGAAATGTGAGTTCCGATCGCCGAATCGAGTCCTCTCGAATCCCAGCGTCGATTTTTCGCTCGGACCTTCCTGGCCTGCGCGCGTAAACCGCGTAACCAAGGATTCCTCCTCAGCGTCGCGCGACGCGTGCATCCCGTGCACGTGCATCGATTCGCGCGCCCGGAGAATTCTCTTCGAGGTTTCGTCCGGGCCGGGAAGATCGTTAGACTCGTCGCGGCGCGATTGGAGTCAGCGGCATCGGGATGACCGTCGATCCTGAGGGACTCTCGGCGATGCGCTCGTCAGTGCTGAAATACCGCTCGTTCTCGGCTCGTTCGCACAGCGGGCGTCGATCGACGCTAGTCCTGGTTAAGCTCAATCGCCCCTACCTTCCCC
>VBVQ01001125.1:0-39982 GCA_011636635.1 Tetramorium simillimum
AAAAAATTCTGGTTAAAAACGGACGAATCAGAAAATCTTGTAGGATTGATCAAATATTTTGGTTATTATAATAAAATTCAATACTTTATAACTTATAATAACCAGAGTATCAGATCAGTCCTACAAGATTATTCTGATTCGTCCGTTTTTAACCAGAATTTTTTTTTAATGTAATATTTTTACATCAAAGATCCAGTTCGATCGTACATTGGCGTATCTTCCATTTACTCGATTGTTTATCACGACGATCCTGATTTGTTTAATATATTTAGCTTGCTCCCCACATAATCCTCCTACGTAGTTTACAAGAATATATCCGTGTCAATTTCATGCAAATTAGTCGCCGAGAAACCATGTACGGGCGTAATCTAATCATCCCTGACGCAACCCCAATTCACCCATTCCGCTGACGTAGACGTAGCACTGTTTACTACGTAAAGTCTGCGACATTCGTAATGACTTGGCCGTAACAGCCGTTTTGTTCGTCGTCGCAGAACCCAGGCCTCTCTCCGTGTCGCAACAATGCGTGCGCGAACTTCGCGATGCGTACGACGACCGAATGCGAGAAAAGTCCGCCGTCGGTTCGGACGAACGGAAAACAACAGTCCTTGTTCGTCGCGCACCGCGCCGTGTTGCTATTAATAACCCACGGGCACTGTGCGGCTCTTTGTAGATTTGTCGAGGGTCGCGGCGGGCTCATTGATTCCATTGATCATATCGTGGGAGAACGATGCGTCTCTCGCGGAAGTGCGAGATCGTTGTTAGACTAGTGACCCTCCCTAGAATAAGAGTGACAAAATAACGTCCAATTAGGAGTAACCGGCGTTAATCGTCGGCGCGATTGATAAAAGGATTTATTTATAGCGACTTATAATTCGTTGCTACCGATAACTGTTATTTATACGTATTTTTGAAATCACGATCCATCGCCAGTTGCCACGTTTAATTTAAATTCAATGAACCGGTTGTCGCTAATTGCGACCGTAATTTACCAATTACACTTATTACTAATTGACAGGCAGTTACTGCTTGGTAATGAATCGCTAGTTTTTTTTTTAATTGCCTACGTAAAACGGAGGCGTGTATATTTTCGATCGATTATAATGGTCCGCTTTATCGGGTTAATTATCTTAAGTTTCTTATATACGTATTTTTGGCCGAGTCAGGGACGATCGATCATTTCGAGCCTTTCGAGTGACGCGATCGTGTAACACGAGTGTAGCACAAAACCGGAAAATGCTTGCAGAGTCGTATAGCGGTTCGTGTTGATGATTACAATTGATATTCTTGAAATGGGAAATGAGAATGAAATTCTTGCCGTGTATAAGCGCAATTCCGTTACCGAGTGGTTGCAGAAAACCGGACAAGCCACGGATTATGTAAATAATGGTAAATCGACGATTATAAAAAAACTTTTAATTTTCCTTCGATTTTTCCATATATATATATCGCGGCCTACTCTATATTCTTTATCTTTAAACAGAATAAAAATTTTACAATCTTTGCATTTAACCACGAATCTTTTATTGTGTTTGTATAAATTATTGTAAGAAATTCTAAAAGAATTATCAAATTTTATCATATTTTGATATCTATAATAATATGAATTTCTCCAACTTAATATAATAACATATGCTTTCCGCATATGCAGTTTTTTTCACTAATAACACAGCACATTTGCGTATGTGTGAATTTTGCACCAAAGGAAAAGTGAATGACAGAAACGCATAATCGTATTAAAAAAAAATGACATTGAAATAAAATAATTCAAAATTTCATATGTCATATTGGACTAAAAATAAAAATTTGTTATTGATGTGTAGATTTAGTACAGAATTTTGTTTGGTATGAAAATTTAATAATGCAACATTGCAAACAAATCATTTTTTATTCACCGTTTCTTTAACAAAATTATTTTGTTTCTCGTAGGTAGCGAGAGCCCAGTCTTTGGTATCGAGGGCGGTGGTAGCGGTGCAGGCGGTAGCAGTGGTTTGAGACTTGCATCTCACGAACTGCCAAATGAAATTTCGGCACCTTACGAAGTACCTCAATTCCCAATTGAGCAGATCGAGAAGAAGCTCCTGATTCAACGACAACTGACTGTCAAGTAAGCATTAATACATGCACTTTTACAGCGTTTTTTATTTACATAATTTAGATTGGTTCAAGCAAAAGCTTATTTTTACAAATATTTTTCTATGCTTTATCTAAAGAGAAATTTTTCAGTTTTTCCTTTTCAAAGAAAACTTTATTTAATAATAATTGAAATGTTAAGAAATTTGTTAGGGAAACACGATGAGCCTTTTACATCAATCTAATATATGTTTTCTGACATGTACTTATGTAGAGTTCATATTTTAATATTGTATCGAATATAAAAATTAATTTTAGTTTTAAGCTCAGATAACTATTTTGCGCTGGGAGAAGTTAATCTCGAGGGTTAAAATGACACTGATAAGCAGGCAATACTAAAACCGAGATCGTGATATATTTATGGCTGTGCGGAAGGTATTAAAGTATTATCGTCACGCCAAAGGATATAAAGTACTCCATTGTATGAGATAATACACACATTTGAGTATCTGGTAAGACCAAATGTTATGGATTCCTATACAGGGTGTCTGCAACGTGTTCATTTAAATTAATCAGATATCTTATCGTTAAACTAAAATTCGGTGAGAATCGCCAAGTATATAAATTAAAATAGTAATTTCATGCAATAATATTTTAAAGAATTATCTTTACCGAAAGATAAAGCACGTGTCTTAATATCGCTTATTACGTCTTTTAAATCTAAATATTTCTGACGCTTTCAAAATCGCGCTATAGCATATTTAAACGTTGCAATCAGGTATCTTGAATAATAACAATGATCTGTTCGGAAGCTTTTACAAAAATTAAGAAACGAATAGGAGATTATTTATTCTTTACACGGTACTATCACGAGACCTTTGTATTAATCGCGAGATGCGAGGTCGACTTTTAACTGTGCCCGACGAGAGTATTTCGAATGGATTTGCTTCTTTGCTGAAGGAATATTAAATTCGCTTCACTAATTCTTATCCAAGCTTTTAACGGGAATTCGTATCCAATTGAAGGTAAGGGAGAAAAAAGAGGATGATTAATCGATTAGAAAATCCGAGAAACTCGAGGAATATCTCGATTACATCTGCGTAATTTATTCATAAAACATTTTATAGTTAGATTATAGTTATAGATAGGTAATACGATTATACGAGAGATCCAGTGTCTGTATGTATCAATAATATTAACAATCGAACGTTAACGCGACACTTAGGGATAGCTGTTCCACTTCCTGCCGCCATGGCGTAACAATGAGAAAACGTTTCAGGCATCGATGTTTTATGTACAACCGGTGGAACGCGCCGGCACACGGCAATGCTCGCCGGGTTTGCGCCGCGCAAACCAGTTCGGAATTATTATCGTCGTTAGATATTTCACCGGGGTACCGTGATGCATTATGTAGATCCGAGCGAAGGATATAAACGGATAGATAGAGACTAGGTAGGTCACGCCGCCCACGTCTCGACTGGAGAGGCCGAGAGGCGGACATTTTGCGAATTTTGCGCGAGAAATGTCGCACAGCTGTTCGCTGAAACAACGGCTCTGCGCTATTTCCCATTTTGCGCTCTCATTTTCCACGTTTTCGAAAAGCTACCAGTTTCCAGTTACGCCGCCTGGCCAGTTTACATTATTCACAGAACACGAATCGGAGAGAATTTTTAACTCAGCCGCATATATTTGTACAATATAAAATATAATTTGAACTGAGATGTATAATTTAGTTTGAAGTACAGTCAATAGTATTTGAGTATCGCAGAGAATTATAAAATTTTAATTTAATTTCGATTCAATTAATTAAACGGCATTATTGGCGAGATTTATTTACGAACCAAAGATTTAGTTAACAATTTATCAATGAGAGCGACTGCGCGACATTAATTATTTATCTTATTTTTAATTAATATTATATGTCTTTCTCTCTCTGTCTCGACTTGTTTTGAATTATGAATCGTTTAATAAAACTGTAAAATTTAAGGGGTGGATAATCGAGCACATTTGGGTGATGAGCATTGCGCACATTATTATCCGTAATCGCGTAAAATATTGCAAATATATTTATATTTGCGTAAGTATATCGGGAGCTGCGTTCGCGCATTATTTAGCTCGACCGTTCAGTCTTTGTTTACCGATTGCACGAAAATCACGGGATTACCTTGGGAGGGCCGTTGATCACCGATAAAATCGTCGTCGTCGTCGTCGTGAACGGAATTCTCGTCGCTGCAGCCAATAAAGCTGCGATCAATAATTCAACGCGGGACGTGTGCCTGTTTGGCCTCGAGACGCTTAATGTAACGCGATAATTCAATTCGAAATGTGTGTCATAATACTTATTTAAAAATAGACCTGTCTCCGTGGCGGTAGAATCGAAGAGTTCGGCAAGAAAGGTCCGATTTTCGCGAGAGCTGCGAGAAGAGCTCGGGGGAGAAATTTCGCAGACGCAAAAGTCACGAAGCTTACGGCCCGGGAGGAACGCGCTTTTAGAATCGTCAAACGCACAAAAGCCTTGCTGCGAAACACCCCGTATAACGACCTCCGCCTCAAAAATCGATCGATGGCGGTCGGTCTTCGCCAAGTGAAACAAAAGCCAATAAGCTTTTATTCAAGGTAGTTTCTTCCCCGTTCATATTTCTGTCTGTTGCCGCTAACTGGAAGTACTCACGATACTTCAGCGATATTGAAGCGTATCACGCGTACCGTCGATATTACCTATAAGATGATATACATTATCTCGCAACGGCGAGATCGTCGTTGACGATTTAGGCAAAAATAGCGACGCAACACACTCTCTAAAAATAAATCAATGTATAACTACTATATCAAATAGTGATAAGTATACCACTGGTAATTAGTGATTAGTCACTGAATTATTTAGCGAATTTTAGTTTTCGCTGCTTGATGCAGTAAAATTACAGTGGTGTTCAATCATACTCAGCGTCACGCGCGACAATAATCACAGTTTATCAGTGAAAAATGAATTCACCGGCAAAATCAGTCCAATTTCCACTAATTCATTTTTAGAGAGTAGATAAATTATCGCTGGTCCCCCAAGCGACCGGCAATTAATTAAGCGATGAATACCCGCCGCGCGTATCGCGCTGTAGTACTTCAATGGCGCGTTTAGCATTGCCGAAAGGACATAATGTGCAGTGTAGAGAAGTTACATCACGTGAGCGGAAAAACCGTGTGTCGGTCGTTTTTTACAATAATCGGGCGAGCGCCGTAAAACACGGAGAGGAACCTCGCGCCCGCGGCCGGGCGCGGGGGTGGGCTCGAAAGGGGTTGCCCGCGATCAGCCGCCCTCCTCGGGCGGCCACCCGTTCAGTTCTCGTGCGATCGTCGCTGTGACCGGACGTACGTACACGGCGGCGGCGTACGCGACTTCCGGCACGGTCGAAAGTAGAGTTTGCATGCGCGTGCAGGAGCGTATTTGGATATCGCTCGTACGCACGTGAGCTCGTGTACGTCGCATCGAAACCGGTATAGTAACCGGCGATCTCCGCGGGCACACGTCGCCGCGATGATTATAGAGCTTATCCTAAATTACCGGGGATCTGACGAAACTACTGTCGGATTTGATCGCGACGTGTGTAGCGCGTTATAATTATATTCCAGCTGCGGTCCCCCGCGAAAAATTGGCAGTCACGTGGCAGGAATTTTAGTTATTGTTTTTCGAATGCGGAGCATACCATTTAGAGTGAATTCGATACGTTTCTGGCAGTTGCTCGTTGGTTTATTAAAGAAAGAAATATGTACTGACAATGAGAGAAAAATGTAGTTACACTGAGAGAAAAATATAGTTACTTTTGGCCTCAACCACAATTTTATAATATTTCTAACGATAAATATGATTAACTTAACTATATGCATCATTATGTTAACCATAATTATCGTGAGAAATATTATAAAATTGTGGTTGAGGCCGAAAGTAACTATATTTTTCTCTCAGAGAGGTGTGTGTGTGTGTGTGTGTATGTGTGTGTGTACACCTGATCCACTCGGTATACGTGTAACGGACTCCACTTGGATTACGTTAAATCGCTCTCTACCTAATCGATTTGGAAATCAGAGATTTTGATTTATCGATCCCCCTCGCCATGCGATGCAATTACATTACCGGAGCTCGAAAGCATCTCTGTGCTCTGCCAACGCAACGGCATCAACACGGCGTTCGATCCGTCGTAATTGGCGGTAGCGCGAGAGCTGAGATGTAACGAGCTAAGTCTCGCGTTTAAGCGCGATTTAATCGGACTGCAGCGGCGCTAATCCTTACGCGACCGGCGCGTACTCTGGACGAGAAACGGGATCCGTCCGATCCGCGCTGGCGAGTGAGTCAATTGAAGAGAGGGACGCTTCTCGTGTTTGCGCTTAAATACCACCGTCCAGGGCGTCGATGACGCACAAACGTGCAATACGCGATGTGAGGATCCTCCGGGAATTCGATTCAAATTCGCGACTCTTAATTCGCGAGATTTATTAACTCCCCCTCCGATCACCGCACTGAGAGAAATATATAGTTACTTTTGGCCTCAATCATAATTTTATAATATCTCTAACACGAAATATGATTAACTTATTAACTATGTGCATCATTATGTTAACCATAATTATCGTTAGAAATATTATAAAATTGTGGTCGAGGCCGAAAGTAATTATATTTTTCTCTCAGTGCGCTTACTTTGCATGTTGCTCCTATAAGTTTATTTGAATCTTATACAAATTCCAAGTATCGCAGAGAACAAACACTGGATGATCAGAGATTAGCAAGGAATGAAAAGGGAGATTCAGAAGGAAAAAGAAATTTAAAGAATCTCCAATGATATATAGATACCTCGAGACTTTGAAAGTATTTCATTCCGAATGCGTCGTGTATGAATTGATTAGCGTCCGCTATTTCGGCATACTTTTTCTTTCGGCATACTTTTTACAGTCGCGGTGTTTAGCGAGATTTATCGCGTTCGGGAGGCAAGTACATACAAGGTGTGATGAACGCGTTTACCGCAGCATCGTATAGCACACTGCTATTACACGGAGAAATTTTTTTACCCTTTCACCACATCCCGCAACTATTTGTCAGCCAGGCGAGGATGGGATATAAAATAGAAAAACGCCGACAAAGACTGAACAAAATGGCAGTGAAAATTCACGACTGAGAGATTATATTTATATAATAGAAATAATATTCATGCGCCTTCGATCGGTTTCTCCATGCATGAATTAAATTTCACCCGCGCGCATCGAATAATTATATTCTATATTATTCCCCGGTTTTTCTCTGCAATTTCATTTTAATTCGATATTCCCCGCTTTCGCGACTCGCCGCGTGTTATGAAAGCAGCCGGGATATTTTTTTGCGAAACGCGCGTAATTTCCCGCGGCGAAAAATGGTGATTATCGAGTGGCCGGCAACGAGGCCGGGAACGATTACATTCATTTGACAGAACGCAGGGTGGTGAAATATATGCATGAGATTGTGGAAGAGACTGGGAAAAGACCACGCGGCCCCCATTACGCGCTGTCAGCTTCCATAAAGAGAACTTATCGGGCGTTCCGGCCGACTAATCATGAAAGATCACGGAGACTTCCGGCCGGGTTGCCGAAGATCGGGCGACACGGCCGATTTACGGTTGTGATCGAGAGACGCCGTTAAGCCGAAACGCCGTCGACTGTCGCGAGTGGTAGCCCATCCTCGGCGATGGAGTCCCATGCGTCGCGTCCCTGAAGATCCGCGGGGGGAGCGAGCGAGCGGGGGGGACAAATGAGCGTGGAGAAAAGCGCGGCACGAATCTGCGTCGCGTTAATCGGCACGCGCTTTCGCATCGCGATCCATTCCGCGCGTAAGGGCGATCGATCTCCAGCACGTGGTATCGATCGCGTAACATGTTCGCCGGCGCGAGCGAGTCGAAACGATGGACGAGGGATAATAGGATTCTCCTGAGGTAATTCGTGCTTTGACGTTATGAGAGCGGAATGGCGAATCGCGCTTTTATCTCCTAAATTCTCGTGGACATAAACCGAATATACAATTTCGTTGATAATTCTACTGATTATATCGATTTGATCTATCGCTCTCTTTTTCGTCCATTATGCAAATTATTATTATGTGCTTAATGCTATGTAATCATATCGGGGGTCGAATGTGTTATTTAATACCGATGAATCCAAACAACCATAATTAGAAGAATGTAGGTCATGAAATTATTAGTTTTGGTAATATTATTATTTCAAGATAAATGTATTAACTATGATATTAATATATATCAATTTTTATATTAATAACTTAGTAATATTACAATATTAGTGGCATTTAACTGGTGTACAATTATTATGTTAATTTTTAATTTGATATTTTTTTGTATTCAATTTAAAGGATATTTCTGTAAAATGTGCTTGAAAACAATTTTTTTATGCTATTTTGTAAACTATTTTAATGTTTCTCGTCATATTATTTTCAATATGTAAATCTCGTCTTGATAATATTATGAAATTATGGACACGAGGAAATAAACCGGGATATACGGACAGGCATTAATGGAACATCTCATGCGTGATGCATTAATTAAGAAGCGGTTATCTCGCATAGCTTTTAATTTACTCACATGTATATAAAAAAAATATCGCCTCGATATTCATTGATAACCCTCGGGTCAAAAGTCCATGAAGTATCTATCACGACTTCGTCGAATTTAACCCTGCTCTCTCGTGATTGAAGGCTCTCGATCACGAAAGTGTATTTCATTTGCCTCTGTTGCAACCCGCGAATTAACGCCGCTATAAATTCTCCCCTATCGACGTTTATATGAGATAATTTTAGATACTTGTTCTGCACAGGGCAGCAGTTAATATATAATGATATGAAAAAAAATTCTTTGCTCCAATCTGAAGTGAAACGAAAATGAGGTAGAATGTTGAAGCTTTAGAGCTGCAAATGTATTTTTTTTTAGCATTTTAATTTTATTCATTTAATCTTGAGAGAATTTTATATTATTAAATTTCAAAAAGATGTATATCAGTTTTAATTACTAAGATATTTGATATTAAGAATTAAAATGCAATAAATTATTTTAGTAAAAATTTTTGTAAAGTATTTTTGTATAGATTTAAATTAAAAAAAATTGCTTTTAATATTTCGCAGAATAATTTGCGAGTTATCTTATATAAAAGTATATTTTACTTTTAAAATTTTTATTTTATGTAATAAACAATAAATTCTTCGAAGAATTAACGATTTCTTTTTCTATTTAATAGAGCTGCAAAGGATCTTGAAGAACGTCGCAGTCATTACGAGCCGTCACTCCATCCAGGAGTTCCTGATGACATCGATCATAGCTTCAAGATCGAAGAAAATGATTTCGTACCTCATTTTCAACGGGTCTCCATATCCGGCGAGGATACCTCCGGGGTGAGTCTGAGATTGTTGATTTTTAGCTAATTTATATTTGATTTTTATAATAAAACGTTGTACGATTCTCATGACTATTTTTTTCAAAAGATAATTATAGTATTTATCATCATTTACTGAATGACGCAATAATTTCAAAATTATTCAACGGGTATCTTTCCTACGGCTATAATTGTCAATTAGTTAAATGTGCGATAATTAAATAAAAATTAAGTGATTAAATGTATGAATTAAGATTATGATACGGAAAACGTTAATTACATTTTCCCAGAAATAATTGTAAGATATTATCGAATAATCGACACAAAATCGATCTAGTCGAGATGTAACTTCAGCTTTATGGTTTCACGGATGTTATTATGCGCGACATGTCCCTGGAGATTTTGTGTGAAATGGAAACCTTGGGACTGCGGATTTACATGAGAAACCCTTGGTTGCTTGTCTTTGCCCTTTCTCCTTTCGTGTTACAGTCACATTAATCTATAAACGATGCGTTTAATCTAGTTTTATCGCTTGACGTGTGAGATTTTGATGTGAAATATATCAAAATTAGTTTAAGCATAAATATTTTATTAAAAATTTAAATTAGTTTAAAAAAATTAGATGTACATATTTTATGTTATTTTATTATACAAATTTTTATATGTCATAATAGATAATGTTTTATAGTCAATAAGAAATTTAAAATAAATATATAAATATAATAAATTAAAATTAAAATATTATGAAGTATTTGAATACCAAGTGTGATAATAAAAATCTGTGTTAAAAATAGCCTGTAGCGTATTCGTGCTGCTTTTGTTCCGTATCGGAAAGCATCATAAATGTCGTAATAAGTAAAAATAAAATTGACTTTGTACGCCCTTTTCTTTATTTTTAATAAATTGAACGAGAACATTTCGATTATAAAATCTAATGAAGTTTTGACAATTGCTATAGAAGTTGGACACATTATTAAGCTGCGATGCTCGGCATTTGTCATGAAAAATAATCAACGTGATCGCAAAAGATTAATTTGAAAAATGACTTCATTGCTGAGTGTGCGTTCTTTTTCCGTTTGATATTATATTACTCTACTTTACCTTTGAAAATTATACGCAGGTACCTCTGGAAGATCTTCAAAGAGCCTCCAAGATGCTGGTGCAGGCATTGGCGATACGCGAAAAATACATGAACAACTCCAAGCAGAGCTTCCCCACTATTACTTCTAGATTCTTGCGTAGTATCGATAAAAGGCCACTCACCACGGACGACGAAGTTCATCACGATGATCGCAAGGCCATCGAAGGTAGCTATCGTTGATTGAGAAATGGCTCGAATTTCAAAGTTGTATGTTGGAAATCCAATCCGATGTTCCACACATTTGCCACACGTCCTTTCCCGACGTCCTTCCTTCGTGTCGTTATCAAGGAAACCTGTGACTGTTGTAATCTCATAAAATATTCCAGTGCAATTAATATTAACGTTTTTAACGCTTCAATCGCCGACGGCAATAACGATGTCAAGCTACCGTTCGTCTGTTGTGTAATATTTTTTTTTTCTTTTCTTTTTGGTCGGATGCAAACGATGCGTATATAATCACGTGACTCCTCGTGCGGAGCTTCATACAAAGCACAGCTTTAGTTTAGTGTGCCAAGCACCACACATTCTTATGCGTTATGAGTTAATGAAGAGTCGAATACGATGCCAGTTTTATTATATATTTCCTAAGGGAAAGAGCTGCTGGATATTGTGAAAGAAATCAGGGTCACTCAATCCGACGCGGACATCGACGCGCTGATCAGAGACGTCTCTCGGACAGGTCTTCCTAATACCTATTAATATCCTTACCTTGAATTTCCTGTTGCACGCTGTTTTGAGTTATGTACTAGCTAGTACTTAACCATCATAGAGTCTCTTTATCATGTGCGAGATAGTTATTATCTGACAATAAATTAAACAGCGCTGCGGCAATAGACAGATTGGCGCGCTAAACGATACCTCGCTAACGCGCATCTTGGTCGATTATTAACAGAGCATCCAGTACATGCACCTGCCTCTCGGGGCGATCCGTGGGAATGCGAATTTCCACCGTCGAAGAATTACAAGATCGCACCGGTCAACGGCGTGTTCAACCTGTTCGCCAATGACGAGGACCTGGCTAACGGCAAGCCACTCCCCTATTCGTATCCGGACATGGCGATCTTCGTCCGGGACATGAACCTCCTGTGCGCCATGATCGCCGACGGACCCTTGAAATCCTTCTGTTACCGAAGATTGAGTTATCTCTCCTCCAAATATCAGTTACATGTGCTGTTGAACGAGCTCAGAGAGCTGGCGAGTCAGAAGGCCGTACCGCACAGGGACTTCTACAACATCAGAAAGGTCTGTATGCAAACAGAATTCAGAAGTGCATTGGGACCGTAATCTGTAGGATCAATATTTGTTGTAAAGTTAGAAACAGGATAATGCAATTTCAGAGCGAGAAATTAAAGATTTTAGATTTCTTGTATAGTGTTATTTCAAATTGAGTTCTTTTGCTTACATGTCAATGACACAAGTGATTGAGCTGCGCTATTGTATGATTGAATTCACCACAGGTCGATACTCACATACACGCGGCTTCATGCATGAATCAAAAGCACCTGCTTAGATTCATTAAGAAAACGTTGAAGAATCACGCTTCTGAAGTGGTCACTTGTTCCAAAAGCGGTGAGACCATGACACTCCGTGAAGTTTTTCAATCCATGAATCTGACAACTTATGATCTGAGCGTCGATATGCTGGATGTGCATGCAGTAAGTATCTTTTCAAATGATGTTTACATTAAAATATCAAGGAAGCCTTCCAAAAAGTGTTGCATGTTATCTTCCTTTTTTCTCGCAGGACAGAAACACGTTTCACAGATTCGACAAGTTCAACGCGAAGTACAATCCTATCGGTGAGAGTCGCTTGCGTGAAGTTTTTCTCAAGACCGATAATTATTTGAACGGTAAATATTTTGCGCGTATAATCAATGAGGTTTCAAGCGATCTTGAGGAGTCTAAATATCAGAATGCCGAGCTGCGACTTTCGATTTATGGCAAAAGTCCGGAAGAATGGGATAAATTAGCTAAGTGGGCGATTCAGAGTGACGTATATTCGGATAACGTACGCTGGCTCATACAGATTCCAAGATTATAGTAAGTGTCTGTTATATGGTACGCGCGGCACTTAGGTCTGATGAATTTTTCATTACTCGCATTTTACGTTCTACAGCGATATTTTTAAGCTGAACAAACTTATGACAAACTTCCAAGAGATTATCAACAACATCTTCTTGCCGCTCTTCGAAGTGACCAACGATCCCAATTCTCATCCGGAGCTGCATAAATTTCTTCGATACGTACGTTTTTCCATTTCATGTTAATCTTCTAATGCTTTTTTGTTAGTCATTCCTTTTCTAAATGCTTTACATTTGCTATGTTATTGTCACAGGTAATAGGTTTCGATTCCGTGGACGATGAAAGTAAGCCGGAAAATCCTCTTTTCGACAAAGACGTTTATCCACCCGCAGAATGGGACGACATAGAAAACCCGCCATACGGATATTATCAATACTACACTTATGCAAATATGACAGTCCTCAATCACTTTAGAGCGTACGTTCATTATCAAGTTTTTCTATTCTATTTCGATAATTATCTCATTATATCCGAGATGTGAAATTATAGGGAACAAGGCTTTAATACATTTGTTCTGAGACCTCACTGCGGCGAGGCAGGACCCATTCAACATCTCGTGTGCGGCTATATGATGGCGGAAAACATTTCGCATGGCCTACTGCTCAGAAAAGTTCCCGTGCTTCAATATTTATATTATCTGGCGCAAATTGGCATTGCGATGTCGCCGCTAAGTAACAATTCGCTTTTCTTGAATTATCACCGTAATCCACTTCCGGAATATCTTGCTAGAGGGCTATGTATAAGCTTGTCCACGGACGATCCTCTCCAGTTTCATTTTACCAAGGTATATCAGAAATTGTTATGTATATATTCTAGATGATATAATAATAATGCTATTTTTTTTATAATTTGTAAAACTTGCTAATATAAAAATTATTATTGTTATATATTTAGTGTATCTCATAATTTATATTGTTAATATGATATAATATATTATAGGAACCCCTGATGGAAGAATATAGTATTGCTGCGCAAGTGTGGAAACTCAGTTCCTGTGACATGTGTGAGCTAGCACGCAATTCCGTTCTCATGAGTGGCTTTCCGCATAAGGTGAGTAATTATATCAATTCTCCAGTCTTCCCTATACATAAAGGGCAAGTAAGAGATCGGACTGACGCTTCTTCGAGCGTTCTACGAGTTTGTCTTGTAGTGATAATGTATTTCTCGATTTTATATTCCGCATATTTTCTTAATATATGGATGTGATGAAATATCATGCGATTTAATTACTTTTCATTTTGCAGAGTAAGCAGTACTGGTTGGGACCTAACTACACAAAGGAAGGAGTCGCTGGCAACGATATTACTCGAACCAATGTACCAGACATACGAGTGGCCTATCGATATGAAACCTTGGTTGACGAATTATCTAATATCTTCAAGGTCGTGGAGAAACCCGAGGCACTTCCATTTTAGTAATCTATTATTTGGATTTTATCAAAATCGATATGTCGATTAACGTGAAATAATGTTCAACTCAAAATCGACAAATTAAGATTATATGTATGATTTATTCTTGTGATTCCCAATTTTTTTTTATACAGAATGTTTTTTAGAATATTACAAATTCATAAAATATATTTTTCTTTTTATATAATTAACAATCTTTTCTGCTTGACATACATATATATATATATATATAACTCAAAGACAAAACTTTTGAACATTGATTGAATTATGTTTTAAATGAAGTATATCAAATAATCTTAAATATGTATTTTATATTAGACTTTTCACATAAAACATATGTTTCAGACCTATTTAATATGAAGGAATATGAGATTATGATAATTACAGATAAGTGAAAGGCCAATGCGATTTCATAAGGCCATTCTGTACTAAATTATGGAATCTGTTTCTATATTAATTTCATAATTTAGTATAAAAACTATATTTATTACTGAGAGAAATTATGAATTTTACGTATGTATATACATATATATTAGTATCCATCTTGCATTTTTAAATTAAAATCGCAAGAATAAATCAGCAATTATATATATACGTTGACCAATTTAATAGTAGTTCTAAGAAGATATTTCTTCTATCGTTGCAACGTTTATATAACGTTAATATACATTAATACATATTGTAATATGAATTAGATTAGAATATTACGAATATTACCTTATTTACCTTGACGTTAAACTCGTGATAAAATAAATCCGTTTTTCATATCTCGGCTGTGCACGACGACAGCAGCGTACTCTTTTCTTGAATTTTAGTTTTTATTTTCTTACATTTTTGTACATTTGTATCGTAATCGAATATGACATTTGTTTCGACGAGCATTCAGCTAGCTGGCTCGTATGCAGATAGTTAGCTCGTGTGCGTGTGTGTGTGCCATTGTACATCCTTCTTTCCACAGATGATGTAAATAGAAATTTAATTTAATTAAATGTAACTGAGATATTTTACGAAGCTATACATGCGTGCCAAGGTATGATGCGGCGATATAAATATCCTTTCTCATTATTATTTCAACATCGTAGCTCTTTTTACCGTGTTTTGCGTCTGCCATTTCCCGAGAGAACTTTTCGAACAACGAGCCTAAGGGGATTTAAATTAAGTGATATACGATCATCTATAACACTCGAACACTGTGCCCTGATATCGAATTTAAATTAAATTGTTGCTAGATAGAAAGATATATATTTATTGTAAAGATATATATACAACAGAAATATACTTGCATCGTTAAAAACGAATTTGTGAAATCATTGATCGAACTAACAATAGCTCCATTTATACGCGAGCATTAACAAACTGATCCATCAGGTACATAGTGATCGAAAGAAAGAATACAATGCTTCTTATTATTCATCGATTGAATTATGAAAATATAATTGAGGTAGAGAGATATTACTTTTCGAAAACTCGCTATTATTTTACAAAAGCATATATATATATATATATATTTATATAAAACAACGGACGCGTGAGCATTGATCACATCCGAAATTTCTCTTACATACTGCTTTCCATACGTATCGAAACAACACAATCACTACAAAATGCCTTGAACAATTCATAGTTATAATCGATCGAAATAAAAGATAAAATTATGCCTGTATTATTCTTAAAGTTAATGTACCTATTCCACTTTTTTCGTCTTAGGTAGCTGCTGTAAGCTCTGCATAATCTTTGGTATCACTTCCGTAAAAATAATTGTACCTACAAAGACTAGTAACGTACCGATCCAATGATATATAGTAAACGGATTATTAAAATAGACTATAGAGAATAACAACGACAGGAACTTTCGCAAAGTTATTACCAGAGTTACTGTGAGGGAACTGCATTCCGTAGTTAATACGAATACAGAGCTGATGCACATGTATCTGAAAGTATATTTAAGGAGAATACTAGTGAGTAGTACGTACGTCAAATGTACTGATGTTGTGTGCGTGCGTATTATAACATAGTCATTATAACGTAGTCATATTTAAAAAAGGATACTGCGTCAGAATGTTTCCAATCAAATATACAATTAAGGATGGCATATATACACCGATCAGAGACAACTTCAATGGCTCAGATTCAAGCGCAAAGTTCCAATGATCATAAATATTAGGCGCTAGCGTTAGGAAGAATGGCAAGGGTAACAAGTGCTGTAAAGAATTTTCCGATTATATTGTCGGTCAGCATGAATATTTAGTGCGAAAAAAATTAGAAAAGACTTACTGTGTAATATAAAGCTTCTCGCGCGTTTTTACCGTACCGTTTATATAGTACCTCCTGATAAATACCCATTCTGGCGGAAACAAACAAAGCGATTGTGAGCAGAGATATGCCCACAATCCACCAGAAGAAGTCGTCCCACGGCGTCGTGGGTACTTGCTCCACATTCTTCTGCTGCAACGACTTGATCTCTTTGCCGCTAACGATCGTGCAGAGCGCTATTCCGCCGGTGATCATGATTACCGATAAATATTTGCTGAACGTGTACTTCTTGTTTAAAATAATAATACCCATGATCATGTTGGCGATCAGAGAGCCCTGAAACGATACAGCGTACGGTATACTTGCAGCGAAGCTCATGATTTGTATCCGCTATCAGAAATGAATCTATCTACCCACAGCTCTAAATATCATGTGCAACGGCATGGGAATATTAAAGTCGAACGCATAATTATTGCACACATTGGCAATAAAGAACATTGCGACCAAAATGAAGTAGTCCTTTATGCCTATGGTTGGTTTGACGGTGCCGCATTTGGACGTGAATAGAAATCCCTCGACGGATATGAAAAGGAACTGTGAGAACGTGATGAGATTTCCACTACCAGGATCATCCCTGCAAAATCGGGGCGATCGAGAATAAAAATCTTATTATCTGTCCCTTATTTTCACAATTGGTATTTTATTATAATGACGCTCATTACAGCAGTGATATATAAAGTACCCCAGTGGACAGATGTTTTACCTTTAACACTAGAACTATCGAATCATTTCTGATCGTTCCTTTTTTAGTATTAATTTTTTAGTTGATTTTTAAATATTAATTTAGTATTAATACCCTCCCAGTCGACACAGAGCATCAATTACATTACATCTATGTTATAATTTCGCACTCAATATAAATATAACATGTATTATATTACAGTGTCGACTGGGCTCTTTCTTGTGTAAAAGACAGCATTACGAAATTTTATAACTTATTCTTTATAAAAAATAAAGAAAATTGTTGATAAAAAGTTGGAAAATTTTAGAATCTTATCCTTTACACAACAACAGGGTATTCTTTATGAAGAATAAAGATAATGTTTGATAAAAAGTTGAAAAATTTCAGAATCTTATCCTTTACACACAACAAACGGTGTTAAAAAAAAAAATGAAACCTGTCAGAAACTGCTCGGTACTTTTGGTGTCAGGTCGAAGTCACGCTAATGAATACAAGAAGCGATAAGGTATTCTAAAAATTTTACTGTCCAGCTTATAGGACGCGCCATTATGCAACACGACAGGTTTGACCGCGTCATTGATACGCACTTGACGAGCAGTTCCAGGAACACGACGTTGGTGCAGCAGCCGAGGAAGACGCAGAACACTGCGATAGCCGCCCGCATCGTGCCACAGATCCCTCTTTACTTCCCTCCTCCTTAGGTCGATCGATCACCGAGTCTCGCGATCTAACCTAGAAATCGCGTGTCGGTCCCCCAACGTGCGTCACGCGGCCCATCGGCGCACTGAGCCCGGCGCCGGCTGACGCGAGTTATCAGCGGTGTAATAATGCGATGTATCGCGCGGTGGAGATTACGTGCGCGTACCATGTGCACAGGTGTGTGTGTATGTATGTACCCGAGCGTCGCGATGCCTTTTCAGTGCATCGAGCAGTCACGTCAGTTTTTCGCTCGGAGCGTGCGCGTGGCATTTAAATGTCCGGTACATCTCGCGACTGTCGGTCATTTCCCAGGTAGAACAAAAATTATGACATCATATTGACATCAAAAGAAAAGTACTATATATTACGTTTATAAAAGTTTTTTTTAAGTATATGAATCATTAAATAAAAACTTAATTTCAAAAATATATTTCAGATATAAAATCAATTTTTAAATATTTTTCTTTATTGTTTTTGAAGAGTAGTCGTATGTTAACGTGGCAGTTCTAAGAAATTTATAATTTTTTGAAATTTGATTTATAACAAATTTTCTATGGAATTTCTTTAGTATAAAGCCTCTAGTTAATGAAGAAGATAATGAAAATTATTAACGCTCAAAGAAAGGATAATATCAGAGTACACAAAAACAGAATACATTTTGGGGGATATAAAGGCATGAAAATTAAAAAAATTATATTTATTTTACGATTATGTTATTATCTTATAAAATAAAAACATATATTTATATGTATGTGTGTGTGTGTGAGAGATAAAAATATTAGAGAAGACTTTCTGAGCTTAAAAATATTTTTTTTTAACAATTTGCATAAACGCCTACGAAAAGCAGCAATTACATGACTTTTGAAACATGTTTATAAAAATTTCAGAATTTGATTATAAAAAAAAACATGTTTGTTAAAATTTCAGTTTCAACAAAAATCATCGATCCTTCACGTCTGCCGCGTGAATTTCAATCCCTTTGTAATACATAAATAATTGACAGATGCCAAGTTTCTGGCCTATCACCAACTTTTCTTCACAGAAGAGTCGCTCGCAAACTTGTTCAGGTTTTTCGATAAATCTTTTCAGGATTGATTGAAATCGCTAGGAAAGACCTGTAAGTTTGTTTTAAGGATTAATTGTTCCTTTCGTCTGACTACAAATTGTATTTACTAGGTAGTAAATACAGTTTGTAGCAGTTACATAACATGGAATTAACTGGATGGGAAAAACAAGGCACTTCATTGTTCGCGCGGGCTGATTTTGAGACGAAGTCCGTTCGCGTTAACCAACACCAGTTCGGATATAAAGCGCAATTGATCCTCGCTATCGAGTGCCTGCACGCGGTAGGTCTTCAGTATGGTCAAGATCGCCACTTTTATAACTAGCGTGGCGAACTTCCAGCCGATGCAGTTGCGCGACCCGGCGCTGAAGGGGATGAAAGTGTAAGGGGGTAACTTGTCGCCGGTCAGGAATCGCTCCGGACGATAAACGTGCGGGTCGGTGAAGTAACGATTGTCGCGATGCAGCAGGTAGGAATTGATGAGAACTGTCGAGCCTGCTGGGATTTGATTGCCCACTAAAAATGGAGAAAGGTATCTCATATAAATTGAAATTATACGATTACTGTGCGATAATTGTTTATTATTTATTTATTGTACTTTAAAGTTTATTGAACAATAGATATTTGATAAAACAGTATCTAATATTGATTAATTTATGTTCTATAATATAGTGGAATAACGGAACATACTGATATAACGTATCAGAAGATGTGGATGATACTTACTTATCTCAATCGGCTTATAAATTTGTCTCGCTATCAGTGGGGCCACCGGATACAGTCTCCACTGTTCCTTGATACAGGCTTCCAACCACGTTAATTTTTGTATATTTTCCAAAGTAATTTCAGTATCCTTGCCGAGCATGGTGTTGTATTCGTCCAGAATTTTTTCCTAAGAAGAAAAAAAAATTAAGAAGTGCTAAAGACAAATAATATTAAAAGTATAGGAAAGAAATAACATCCAATTGCATCTTCTGGACATTTAAAATTGATTTTGTAATTTAAGAAATTTTATTTAATGCCTACCAAATGCAAAACTATTTTTTTTAATATTATTAAAAATAGTATATCAGAGATATATAGCAAAAATGATGCAATATGAAGAAACGTACTTGGTATTCGGGATGTCGTCCTAGCACATAGAGTGTCCAGGATATGCTGGTGGCCATCGTGTCGTGTCCAGCGAACATAAAAGTATTCACTTCTTCACGAATATCCTCGTCTGAAAGAACGGTGCCGTCATGCGAGATCTCTAGCAGCAAATCCAGCAGGGCTCGTCCCTTCTTCGTAGGATCGTTGGAGTTACCGTCGCATTTGAGTTTCCATTCGGCCTTTCTTTCTGTGATTACCTGCAGATTAAATTTTCTAGATAATTCCTTTATGTTTTACAGATTTGCAAGTAAGAAAGTATTACAGGGCAGTTTTCTTAATGCTTTTCGAATTAGAACGTATACTCGAAAAAGTTTAAGACTGGATTCATTTGATTTGGGATAATTATTACCTTGTTGACGAATTCCTGTATGATTCGATTTGAGCGGTCGTGTTCCTTGCCCGCCTTCGTCAATTTGAAGATCGAATCTAATGATATCCATATATTCGTAAAGCGCATCTGCACGATAGATGCAATCCTGAAAATTGGAAATAAACATATATATATATATATTTTTTTTAAATAAAGTTTGACGAGTAACATTATATTAGTATAACACATTTTGTATTATATAATATATTATGTGCGTATAAAATGTGTTAAAAAAGTAAATAACAATTTCGAAAGAATCCCAAACTTACTTGTTCACAGAATCGACGTATTCGTTCTTGGAATTCTTTTGTGCGTTAAGTTTGTAGCCCATCGCACTATCTGCAATGAAATCAATAAAATAAAATAAATTATTATTAACTGATATTGACATTAAATTTATATAAAGAAATTTTGTCATTTATAATGTAATCTTTTAATATTCGATATGTAATACGACTGATAAATTGAGCATTTTAACAATTTCGTAATATACGTAGTATAAATAATTATACACAAGCAGGTGATAACGTTATTTAATAGTACTAAATTAAAACAATAATGTGTGTTATATTGCGTTAAAAATTAACGACGGTTAACTGTGTGCCATTGTAAAACTTGTTATTATTCACATAATGTAGACCGTCTAAAATTATCTTTTTAAAATAATTTTAAAAAGACAATACTAAGTACACTCGCTTTCCGTATAATTCCACATAAAAAATTATTGTCAATTTATAGTCGGCAATAAAATCAAACATAATTATTATACTTGTGTGTATTATACATATATTATAAAAAAATTTGATAAAATATATGCTGTAAAAAAATTATAAAAACTAAAAAAAGTAATATATTCTATAATGTGTTAAAACCGGTTAACTGATTGTGAGTGTCATTATAATAATTGTTGTTATCAATTTAATGGTTAGTATTATTAGTAATTTAAATAATATACATGTGTAAAACACATATTTACTTTGCAATACATTTTTTTTTACCACGCTCGGTTGAAATATTTATAATCAGTAGACGATCGGCGAGCGATAATCGATATTCATATCTTTTCGTCCACAACCAATTCAAAATTTTAAGTATTAAATAAGTCAGATCAATCAAAAGTATAAAAGGAAAAAAGAAACATTGTCAACATGTGACAGTATATACTTTCGCGAATATCGTCTTACAATTGTAAATAAATGGTAGATTTAGTTACGTTTAATCGGGGCTCGGATACCCTCGCAAAATCTACAAGGCTGATCGATAAGGATTTATTGATCAAGACAGGGCAAACGAATGGGAAAAATATACTTTCATGTAACAAAGATTCGAGGTTGCGCGTTGACGATGCAAGTGATGGCGAAAGTTCACCAATTTTCAAAACTTCTAGTTCAAAGCAGAAGAAGGTTATCTCTATGTCCTCGATCTCACGACTGTCTACTCCGCGAAGAAGTTACAAATCTAATGATCCTCCAGATTTTACTAAAGTATGGAATTCTTTTCAATCATATTTCACCTTTAAGAAACACGCTAGTATAGTTATTTAATATTTTGAAATAAAATTTTTTACTTGAGAGTAGCTGTTTCTCTTCCCAGTGCTTATTTTTAAACTGTGAACAAATGTTTAAAAAATTCGTAACTCTTTCTATATATTTATTATAATTAATCAAAGACAATTGATTTCAGTCATATAGCGTAGAAACTGCAATTTTCATAATAACCACATGTTACAAAATTTAATTAATTAATTAAATTGATTGATCGCTAAATGATATTAGAAAATCGTTAAAATCATTTAGGTAAAAATATCCGCATTGCTTTATGAAATAACAGAGCGGATAAATCAACTGGCTCAACCTCGATCTCGGGTAACAGAGGCTCAAGTTTCTGAAAAAACTTTGAAAAATAAAATCTCAAAATCAATATCGTCACGCATAATTGAGCTTGCGTGTCCAAAAGTGATGCACGATTCAGCACCGAAAAAACCAATTAGTTTCGTCTCACCGAACGCGCTTAAAGTGATCGGTTAGTAACTTATTCGTCTAAAATGTGTTTAATAAGCTTTTAGATTATCAATATCACAATTTCTATACACAAGTTTAATATTTAATTAATTCTTTAAAGAAAATAACTTATATTAAAAAAATTTTGCAAAAATTAACGAAATTGAAAATGAATCAAATCTAAAAATAGAAATATTTCGCGCAAAATACGAGCGATTACTAATTAAAGTGTTTAAATCAAGATAACAAAATATCAATTACGAAGTATCATGTGTTAATTGCAAATGCCGCAGCTACGCAGCGGATAATTGAATTATCGCAGCCGCGGAAGGATTGGCGTTACAAGACATTACCGAGACGCAAGACGCAGATACGTCGATCGTGCAATCTGAGAATCCATGATTTGTCCAAGTCGAAGCAAATGGATCATTCTCGTGTCAAGGCAAAATTATTTGATTCGCTAGAAGAAAATAAATTGGATACGAAGAAGTTACTCCAAGGATCTTTACAGTAGTAAAGTTTCACTGTTGATAACAATATTTTTTCTTATTACATCACCGATTTATAAACGTATGAAGTACTACTGTGATACTGATAGCGAGAAGAGGCGATGGATAGAATACTTCAAATATTTTTGTAGATATTTTTGCAGCTGCTTTGTTTTCACTCGTATAGAATATTTCAATATTTTAATCGGGATACCGTTGTAAATTATTTAATGTATCATTTGCATTCCCAATTTCCTTCATTCGCCTTAATTTAACTCGGATCTTTTTTTTCGAATGTATCGCTATTTTCGAACATCATTCACGATAAAGAATGTGGCAGAACTCGTATCAGATAATTAATAAAATTCCCGTTCTTATTAATCGTTTCAAGGAAGATCAACGTGTCTCTTTGGCATCTCACAGAAATCTTCTTCGATCTTCGAAAATTTAAATGCGGATTACCGTTAATAATGTGCTAATGACGCAATTCGCTTTAGCTTAACTTCGAACATTGGCCGTGACTCGAGACACACACGAAGAAGATTCAAACGGAAAGATAAGTCAAGAGTACCAGAAAAAATGAGAAAACGACAGTCGTCACCACATCGTCTTAGCAATACAAACTCGGACAGAAGCGTCGTTATTGTCGGGCTGGACTGGAAGAAGAAACCCCGATTCAGCTACGCTAGTAAATCACGAGTACGATCCCGACGTCGTAAGTCATCAAGAATGACGAAAGGCAGTATCATTAATCAATGACTGGATTATCGGAATTTCGAGACAAATCAATGCTTGTTTTAACGTGATGTATTTTTAACAAAATTTTTTTTGACATACCCCTGTTTAACATCAAAAATCAATGTGTAGACAGTTTCTTTCAATAAATGTATAATTTAACGGAATATTTGAATAAAGTTCTACTGATGCCGAAAGCGATGACTTATTAGAAAATGATCATTCATTCGCAATGATTGATGTGTTTATTAATTGATGTGTGTATTAATTAGGGCAGTTTTTAAATTATTTTAATAAAATCACAAAATTAGAACGATAAGTTGTTGTTAACATCATTGCTAAATTATTTAAAATTAATTAAAAGTCTTTCAGTGTGTATTCTAGTATCTCTTCTGAGATTGTTATATTTCTGCACATATATTGAAACACTGTTGTATTGTTTTTATTACTTACCGCATATAATGTCAAGGGCGACACGTTTCGCGTAAGGAACCATGTCAAACCATTTGCCCGTTTCTTTCGCGAGGCAGGAAATTAGGACGTTCAATTCTTCTTTCACGATCTTCAAGTATACTTCAAGGAGGCCGCTGTGGAAGATCGGTGTCAGCAACTTCCTGCGAAAGTGCCATTTCTCACCTGAAAAAGAGGTACCATAATTTTTATTGCGACAATTAAAAATATATTGCTTGTGTCCGCGCCAGTGTTAAAACCGACGATCAATTGCTTATATATATTACTTAAGAAATTACTTTGGGGATTTTTCCTTTGAATAGTATAAAATTTTAAATCCATTATTATTAAAAAACTCGAGAAAAAAAATTCAAGAAACGTTATTTATTATTTATTCACAAGCAATGTTGAAAATGTCTATTATTATTGTCATTATTTTAATATTATTATTATAAGGAACGTTTTCTATACATTATCGAAATATAGCGGAACACAATCGCACATTCTTCGGTAAATATATCAACAGAACACGGAGGTTCACTGAAATTTAAATGAGAAAAGTATCCTAAGTACTTGCATGCATACGTATGCTACATACATATGCCACGAGTTGAAAAGGTCGAACAGATTACAATTCGTAATACAAGACTTTTAGGTATTTAAATATTTTCAAAGAGCACTAAGTAGCGATGCTGAAAGAGCCTGCTGGATAATCCTAATCGATAAGTCTAATTTTAAAATCGGTTTTGAACTACCCATACGCACTTATTTCTTTTACGAGTGAGCTTTTATGTATACTTTTACAGTGGCACGCGTCCCCCATGTGTCACACGAAGGCATTCATTAAGCATGTGTCAACATGGTTTCAGATCTAAAATAAATAAAATATGCGAATGCGATACTCTTTCGAATTCTTACAAGACTTTAAATCCCATGTATTAATGTACATACATACATTCCGATCAAACTTTAATTTAAATTTTAAACTTAAACTTGAATTCTATAATGTTTTGAATTCTAAATTCAATTAATTAAATTTAAGTCATTTTAAATTAAAGACGGACTTTCAGAATAAGAGTAAGACTTTTTTTAAAAATAATATTTTCCTCTTGATTGATCTGGAAGTAGTTAGCGATCAAGTGCTAATGTTGTGTCTAGTAATGAATATATAGTGACAATTCTTTGCAAAAACATGTTTTTATGTCATTTAATATTTATACCGGTTCTTGCATCTACTTGAGGATGATCATAATATCTTATTCGATGCAAATTTGTACGCGGATTGAATAGAAATTGGAATACGCCGCACCCATTCGCGAACAAATTACGGTCTATGAATTCATTCATTCACTGCGCAGTGTTTATCGTATACGCACGTACTAGCGCTGTTTATTCTAACGCAAATCACAAGAGCGCTGCAATATAATTCGAAGCTGTCACGGATACTTTATCCAATCACTTCATTGATCTATGGCAATTATTAACACATTGACTGTCACGCAAATTTTATATGTTATATTCCGGGGACCAGTAGAGTTTTCATTACCAAGATAAAATTATGTAATGATAAAATCTTGAATAATGTGATTAAATGATATTATATCCTCATGAATATTAAATTAAAAATGCTATAAACAGCGCACTTTTTACTCCATATTATTATCTAGCTGTCAATGTCATCTATACAATTCTATATTAAATGATGTTTACGTTTTACAAGCGTTTTAACAAATGTGGTAGCGCCGGTCATCATTGACCACTATGGGTTCCCTAACAGGACAAGTGCGGGTTACGAGGAACCACCATGGCAATTGACATGTTAATTTTTGTTGCTGTTGCAATATGGCTGCGAAATTTGAGTCACTTACCAGAACTGGTTACCAGACCGGTACCCAACCACGGCTTCAAGTATTGATATTCAAGACTCTTGTCGATGTGTGTGCTGCTACTGAGCAAAGGCTGCACCGCCTCTACTCTGTAGAGAAAGATGAAGGGCCGTAGACCAACCCAAACCAGATAAATGTCGCCAAATTTCTTCGCCCATTTCACCAGGTTCTGAAAGAACTCTGAAACAGATAAGTCACCCAGCGCATTTTAGACGAATAACGTAAAAATCGCGTTTGTTCTTTTTTGCTTATCACTAAAAATGCAAAAGTAAAAAAAATTCAGCCCGAGTAAAATTTTTTACGAGACTCTCCGTTTATTTAATAAATTGCTGTCGCATAATTACACGTCGGTACTTTCGGCGATCCGCACGCGTATAGCCACCACACTTATAATAGGAATTTTATCTAATAAATCTAAGAGATACGTATGTCCTTGAAGCTATAAATGTGAACATTGTTTCTTTTTCTAACGTACGCAATCTCTAGAAGTACAGTTGTACTCGGAAGTAGAAATATTTTGTAATTATAATCTCGATAATATTATCGTTCTTCTCTTGTCTATCCGGTTTTTTCCATTTTTTGCGTTAATGTTTTTGAAGTTTAATAAAAAAAATTGCAGATATATAGGTCAATTATTTCCATTTATGACATTTTTGTTCGTTACTTTTACGATTTTGTTAGTTACTTCTATCTGCTGTTCATCGATCGTGAGTTCATTGATTCGTGCGATCTTGAAGGAATTATAATCAAATCAAACTAACGAGATTAAAGATCTGTTATTGTTCTCGAAACTTCGCTTGCAATATACGGTCAGTTTTGTATTAGTATCGCACAATGGAATTTTCATAATTAATTTATACTTTAAAGATCATGAGGATAATTTCTCATGCCTTATAATACAACTTATAAAATAATCTCAGAAATTTATTCTTAAAATATTAGAGTGTTGTGAAAAATGGAAAAAACAAATGTTGAAATAAAAAAATAAGAAAAGTTTGGGAAAATAGGAAAAGTGATTAAAAAATCTTCGTATTCTCTTCTTGCAATGAAAAATTACTTTTTATAATAAGTATGTTTATGCATATGTTTTCAATAGGACATACTCGCTGAATTTTTCGAAAATAAATCTTCAATATTCTTCTTCTTCGCGAGGATATGCATTTAATACCCATTGAATACGCACGTGTCGCGTGTTATTGCATTTATGACGTTTTCCACGAGGATTATCTTCAATCATTCTCGCGGTCACCGACCCGCGACGTCGTGCAGATATAGTTTCGTGCCCGACCAATCATCGCGTTATTATCATAGCTCTAAATCCATTCTTACAGTTGCGAATCGTGACCTTCGCGAGAACAAGAAGAATGGCAATAAAAAAGGTACATAGATAAAAAAATTAAGAGGGGAAGAAATATCAATTTAGAACAAGCTTTATCAGGATAAAAAAATAAAATCAGAACGAGATATTTGATAAAAAAGGCGCGTGCGCGTTGCATAAAAGAAACGACATCAATAAAATATATAGAACAACGAAATAACATAAATTAAAGTGAATGAGAATATTAACCCATTTCGATAAATGGAATCTTTTTTAAATAATGAACATTTATTAGTTTACTTCATTTTAATACAAAATTATATTTTATAAATTAAATATTTTTTACACAATATATCCTAAAATGTTTATTAGTGCACAAGTCGACATTACAGTCATTGCACTGAAAACTTGACAATAATAGAAGGAATGATAACAGAAAGAAAGAATAAAAATAGAAAAATAGAACAATTGAAAAATCGTAGTTCCTTAAGAAAAATTAATAATTTATTCAGAGTAAAGTAGTGAATCATTTGTTTTAACGAAATAAAATCTTTTTTCTTAATAAAACGCTGATGAGAGAAAGAGAGAGAGAAGAAGAAGAAGAAGAAGAAGGAGGAGGAGGACAAATAGAGAGTCAAGAATGGAGCAATGGAGGAAGAGAGAAATCTCGCTGCACGTGTAGCGAGTTGACGGCCGAAAGGCTGACCGGACGTTGACCGGTTGAAAATGGACAGCGTATACTGCACGTGGACGATGAATGCAAAAAGCAAGAGAGATATAAAGGAGGAAGGGGGCGAGGAAAGAGAAAGAGAAAGAGAGAAGATAAAGAGGGAAAGGCCTCGCTCTAGATGGAATGGAAGGTGTTGTCGAAGACCTTGCTGCATGAGGCGTCCTTCGTGGACTCATTGACGGCCCATTTCAGCGTCAGATGCCCATTCCCCCCCCCTCCCCCTTTCGCCATAAGGACACATTGCGAAATTGGACGAAGAATGTGTATGACATAACGCACGAAATACGTTCCACGTGTGTCATATTAATAAAGGAGAATTAAATGTGAGATTTTTCTAATAAAAGATGAATGTCTGAGCTTCGTTCGGATCTTCAAACGATCCTCAAGCGATTCTTTTTATTCGTTTGAGTTTCTTTTTTTCTTAAAAATCGCTCCAGCTGATCGTTATGTAATTTTATTCCGCATGCATTTTATATAAGACACGTTGAGATTAAGGCCGACGAATTTAACTGTCGGTTGCAATATTCTCTCCGTCGTTACTTGACGAGATAATGCCCGATTAATTTTTGAGTCCGAGTTTCAGTTTGCTCCAAGTAATTCCAATTTCATTCAATGTCGGTCACCGATCTCGATATTTCGGTCTAAAGGTTAATCGATATATATCACGCTAATCCGCGCCTTGAATGATGTCAATAACAATTGGCCGACGGCGATCTTTTAGCAGGGTACATCCGCACCAAGTGTTGTCACCGCGCGTTAATCGCGCCTGCGTCTGCCTTTTTGTGCCAATCGCTCCGTAATGCGTGTTTCTCTTGATCGCCGACTATTAATCTGTCATAGTCAGACGCGCACGAATTAGAGAGCCTTAGAGCGCCTAGACTCTGTTCTCCTCTCGTGGAGACGCGAGGACGACGTCTGGCCGGAGTCTGGCCCGGAATTATCCGACGGGCCGGTCCGCCACGTGGAATCTCCGCGTCTGGGATCTGGATTTCTTTCTTTTTTTTTCTTCGTTTTTTTTTCTTCTCTTTACCCGAAGCCCCTTTTGCCGTCGCGATGCTTTCTCCTTTCCTCATCCTCCCACCCTTCTCCTGAAAAAAATGAGAAGGGGTACGTAATACCGCCCAAACACAAAGTTGCGCATTTATGCGCAGCGCAGTTCGGACTGCCCGACCTCGACCTGCTTCTTCCTTCACTTCGTCTTCTTTTTCCTTTTTAGCTTCGTTTCTTTATGCGCGCGACGGGCAGGCAATTATCACTGTGTTGGACCGAGATAGCTCACAGTGAATCACACTTTTCCTTTTTCATCTCTTCTTATCACGCGCGTATTTCTACACAAAAGTTTCGCAAAATTGCTCGTCCCATATTACGGCGATCAATTTTATTGTCTTTAGCGGAACAAATGTATAATAAAATCGTAGTTTTTAACCTTTGAACGTCTGACGGGTATATGTATCTGAGAGAAAAAAAACTATTGTCGCTTTACGTTCAATTGAAACATTATATAACGACTCGAATGGAGTGAAAAGTTTTCTTGCGCGAAATTACGTACATTATTATTACGTACATAGAGTTGTATTATCTCGAGAGTATAATTCATGCCATTTCTTTATTTTCGCATGCTCCCGTAAATCATGTGGAAGGAAGAAATTAGATAAGAAAAAATATGCGCGTATTTAATATTATGCGGCTTGAAATAAATGTGCTCTTTTTTAAGCGCGCGAAGACTCGTTATCGTTAATTTCTATATAGATACGCATTTCTCGATGAAGTAACAATTATTAACGCGATTACCATTAAACTGGCGTTGTAATAAAAATTTACTTATACGTAAAATGCTTATTCCATGTACAAGATTTCCTAGATATATCGCGTAGCTAAACTAACCGTTATCAGGAAGTATGCATATCTGAGAACCGTGATTTGTGTTAAATATAAATATTTTCGTCGGTTTGTATACGTGATCTTCGACGACTAAATCCCGTTGACGATAAATCCCGTTAAATTTAAAACTGTCAAGAATTATGAAATATGTAATCAATATATCACTATAACAGATCCAAAATGACTTACAAGGCCACAGTTGAGAGAGAAGATATTGAGCTGGCCAATAATTCTGTATGTAAAATAAATTGAGAAAGGCAGGAATTTTTGAGCGAGAAATTATGGAGCTGCCTCCATAATTACGGAAAGACAGCAAAACATAGTAAATCAAAACAGCTGATATACTACATAAGATGTTACCTTCTACAAATAAAATCATCTTCTATTTATACATAAAAAAGCCACACGAAATTATTGGCCTAACATAAAAAAAATTCAATCCGCATTCCAGCGTTTTCGTCTCCACTCGCGCCTTGCAAATATTATTTCTTTATGCTTGAAATGAGAAGCAATCGGTGATATAGTTACGAGCTACGGTTTTCTACCGTTAGCGCCCTTAGAACCGGATTTTCCTTGTGCCGCTTCCCCACCCCATCCAACCCTCTTCGTTCTTCCATCGTAGCCATTAACCTTTCACTTTTTCCCTCAGAGTCCTGGAATTTTTGCGTTCGAATCGATCGTTCGCTCGGTCACGGATCAACGACTCATTTTCGACGCAGATTCACCACAAAGAGATCAAAATCGATGATTAACCAAACGTGACCTCGCTTTGTTGGTGATCGATGAAAAAACAATAAGGATTTTCTCTTGCTGGATAATTCCGTTTAATAAAAAGATTCTGCAATTATGGCAAAATTGATAAGTATTCACGAATAATCTAGATTTTCTCGCAGGTTGCGCAGGTGTCTTATCACCGCCACGACGCCGGTCGTACAGCGGCCGGCACGTGTCTGGCCTCAATATCTCTCGTTGCACTGCTTGGTTGCAGAATTACCCGCGAGAAATTTTTAAGCGCCAAAGTTGTCGGGTTAAACTCTCAAACAGGTTTGTGGATTCAATAAGGTAAATAAGACGGCTTGTCGTGAATTTTCCACTCATGTCACTTTGTCGATTTGTTGCCGATTCGTTGATCGATCCGACAGAGAGAGTTAAATTCATTGAAGTGTAAAGCTATCATTCAGAATGTTTGAGAATTTGTAATGAAATTAAATAATAAATTGGTGATTGCACTGCATTGCGCGACATACGATGGAATTTAGTGATTAATCGAGTTTAACGATTGAAAGAGTTATTCTTGACGCTGCTAATCGCAACTAGCGTGATAATTTTTTTAATGTTTTAAAGCGGAAACTTGATTTTTTAGCGAGACTCAAGAGATAACCTTTATATATATATATATATATAATTGAATAAAAAGATATGTATTGTGTAACATAAACGTCAAGTATATTTTCGAAATAATGCAGACTGCAGTACTTTCCACTTCAGAGAAGAAGAAAAGCGAGTGTTGCAATCTGTTATGTAATATTTGTTTATTCGATTAACTGGAAACTTATACTGTGACAGGCGAATTCTCAAAGATAGTTTGTTGAAGTATAGATATGAAGTTGTATTTAACTTCCTTTCTGTTTGTAAATATTCTTTCCTTAACGATATAACTATTAATAATATTTTTTGGTAAATGGCGCTAGTAAATCGGCTTATCTTGTTATTTGATGTTAACGTTTTTCAAGATATTTTTACGCTGATTTATGTGACAAAGAAATGTGACAAAAAAATCCTTTACATTTGAAAAGTACAAATGGCTCACTTCGATAAAGATTCATTGCTTTTCAAAAGCCTTATATATAGAACGAAAGACTGATTTAATCTATTAATATTTAGGTCAAATGCTTATGATATGATACTTGTAAAATCAAATATTATAATTAAGCAAGAGAGTTGTTTTAATTTTATTTTCTAAAATAAGAGATATTTTGTTGAAAATTGACACTTTGTATGAAACGTATAAAGAATGAAAATATAATTTGTTGCAAGACAGATTTTGTCAGCTGTTTCATTTAATACTATTTGTTAATTATATATTATGTAAAAAACTTATATAACAGTTATTAAGTAAATTAGACAATCTCAGACAAAATATTGTATATTAAACAAATTGTACATGATTTTATTAGATGAAGTTTCAAATTCAATCTTTAAAAGAAGCACTTTTTATTTATTTTTATGCTAAATAATCATTCTTTTTGACTCAACTTATATATGAGTCATGAAATATTTTATCTTTAATATTTTCTCTACGATATCTTATGACGTCTTATTATTATCATTTTTTAGAGAGTAACGTTGCTTTGATCGTTATATATGTATAATTACATGCAATTTCCTTGGTAATAATATTTTTCATGCAACATACTTGGCAAATAACGACGGTGTGTCGATGAATCTCAATTACATCTATTTTCACAAATGACCGGTCTGGCAAATCGACAATGATAGTGCATACATCAGCGAACCGTTATCACGTGTACAGAGACCGGGTTATTATCGGTGGCCAACGCGATATATTTTGATGTTTCTCACACGTCACGTACGCGGAAGGGCATACCTTCTTGCGAGCAGTTGAGCTGGTAAGCGTTGCCGATGATAGGTAAGGCGGTGGGATAGGGCACATTCCTCAGGGCGTACAAGAACTTCCAGCGTTGCACTAGCAGGACCAAGACGAGAGATAGCAGGCAGGAGAATAGTAAAGTGGTCACCCAGGAACCTCCCGCCAGGAGGAACGCCACGCTAGTCATGTTGGAACGCTGCGGTAGGCTCGATTGTCCTCTCGATTATCGTCGATTTCTTCTCTCTCAACAGTGCGATGTGTGTGTGTGCGCGCGCAGAGCGCGAAACTTTTTCCACGTAACTTTGAGTCTCGGTATCTTTAGAACGGGCACTCTTTCCGAGATCTGCGGAAAAGAATCACGTCGGGCGACGGTCAGTCGGAGGTTCCCCCTAACTCTCGTGAGACTCAACGTCTTTCGCCGCGGACGATCGTAGAGCGTGTCGCGATCGGGAGATCCGATCCAGTCGCGGAGGTGTTCTCCGGCGCTCTGCGCGAAGGACTCGTCTGCGGACTCTCGCGAATGCGCTTTCTCCGCGTACGACGCGATCTCGCGACGAGAGGAAGCGCTGATTTTTTTTTTTCTGTTTCGTTCTGTTTTCAACCCCGGGAGAGCCGAGCCGAGCGAGTACGCGCCGAGAGACCAAATGGTTGATGCCGCGTCGCACCCTCCGGTTACAATGCATGATCGGTGCGGAAGAGTTGCCCTTATATATACCACTGGAATGTACTACAGCGGCCAGTGGCTAAGCTCCTCCACCAATAGAACGGCAAACGCATGTGTGTGTGTGTTAAAGTCTGCACGCCATGCGCGCACGCAGATCTCCGAGCGTTCGCATACGCGTCTATGCCTGGACGTCTGCCTGCGTGTGCGCGTGTGTTACGGCACACGTGCGGTGCGCGCGGACTCTCTTGCAGAAAAATACAGAGGGGCACGTACGCGGAATACCCCTCCGAAGTTGGCACTGGGTGCCCGGCGCGGCGCCGCGCCGCTCTCCGGCTTCTCTCCCTCTATCCAAGCCCGGCCACGCTGCCGCATGCGATTACCTCGGCGACGGCACGGATTTCCTCCACGTGGTGGTGAAGAGAGGGAAGCGACGGGGGCGACGACGCGAGAAGAAGCGCGGAAAGGCCCTGCCGTCGTCGTCGCCGACGGCGATAATTGGCAGACGGGCGGCACGGCCGCGGCCGCGATGGACTTGGCGACGCGGTCACTTTCGTTGTCGCGCGCGTGGATCTCCGTCTCCTCTCTGTGGCGAGAAGGTTTCGCCCGTCCTCGTCCCCGGTGCGAACAAAGAAACGGTGGGAGCGGGGGAAGAAGGGAAGGTTTTTCTATCTCGGGGGGGAAAAAAGGTCGATTTTATCGGAGAAAAATGTGACGTTTGGTGATAATGTAAAGTATCTCTCGGGTATCAGTGAAGCCCGCGTGCGCGCTCGCGCCTGTCGCCCAGGTGCCCGCCGTCTGTCCTCTCCTGCCTCCGTAGATTTACTTCCCCTCGAGACACCTGACAATGGGACACACACGTGGACGGAGCCCCGAAGGAGCATACCGACATCGTATAACTACATTTTTGCGCGAGATCGTGCCGACGATGTAGATTAGAAGATTAATAATTATATATTATCTCTACGCTTTTTTTATCAGATTTAATATTCGTGTGTACGTATGATACGGTTTTTTTTATGAAAATAAGGAAAGGATACCGGTGATCCAAAGTACTCGTTCGGTATACCTTGTTGCAAACGTGTTTTACCAAACCGCGAAGACACGTAACGATTGCGAAACTGTCGAAAGTGAACGCCGCCTTCGTGTCACAATTCTTACATTCACGAGCTTATGTGCACGATATTTATAGTTTGCGGTCCAGGTTGACGTACTAATTTTTATTTTTCAAGAGGAAACGAATTTTTACGCGCAGCGGGATTTTGCCGAGAAGGAAAGTGCGATACGTATTCTTACTTTTTATATCCCGTATCTGTTCTTTACATTTATCACGATACAGAAGAAATGAAGAAATAAAAGGAAAAGAAATTAGGATTATGATTCACGGAAAGCGTTCACCACACGTGACGTTACTTCGTCATCGCACACGATTCTCAAATTGACTTCGATTGAAATATTATTTGGTAGACATCGGTGAATCAATCATGCAACCTTTATTATTAATTTACTGTCCTCGATAACTACTCCGATCATGACATCTACTAATAACTTGTTTAGAGAATTGTTACTGATGACGTCGCATGAATGTTCAATTGCGCGTCTAAATCGTTCGCCAGTTGTTACTTTGCTCATTATTTTTTTCTTAATCCATTATTCATGACTCGCGATAATGATTTTAATGGATTTAACCGCTATATGCAACCGCGTATTCAAAAGAAAAGTTCAGTTTACGTACCGTATTAATCGTAATTGATGTCGACCAGATTACTTTAAACCGTTTAAACCGATTACTTAAATATGCCATGTAAATAATGCTATTTAAAGCATTGATTCACTGTGTCAATGCAATTACTTCAGCAAAACAAGATATCGATTTGTTGAAATTATCCTATCTATTTTGTGCGAAATTCGAAGTATTTTCGTACGTTCATCGCAATAAAAGTGGTATGAATATCAACATGCGTATTTTTCGCCGCTTTTTTGTGAATTATATTAATTACATTACTAATATCCACATTATAATTTGTACTTCATATATATTACGATTTTATTAATTTCTCATCCATTATTCGTTTTTTTGATATATTTACCATAATTCTTTAGAAAGAAAAAGAAATTTAAGTAAAGACACCAATGCCCGCGGTTACATGTATCTAAACATGTATCTAAACATTTTTTATTATTTCGGTCAAGTATAATTCGAAGTCGAAAGTTCAAATATTGATATTTGCAAACCAAAATAATGAGAATATTCGGACTTAGGTACATCGGATATTGGACTTACATCTTACTATAAATTAACGACAAAACTCCGCGACTGTATCCACAGAATTTTATTATTTCAACGAAAATGCTTCAAGAATATGCAAAAGATACAGAAAAGCGATGCAAAATTAATTAATTAAATCATATCTTTAATTGGTTTAAGATTGTATGCGAAATTAAAATTCTTTTCGATAACTAATTTGAATGTTATAACAATTTTATTAAACTGCCGGTTTAAAAAGTTATTTAGAAAAAAACATGGATCTGTCACACCCACCCACACATACACACACACGCGCGCACACGTGAGAAAAATGCGGACGGTAATTAATAATACATGAGGTCCGAGCGTATAACAATTTTTCTTGCTTTCCGTCGCGACATGTCGCGTCCATAATCACTTCGCACAATAGAGACAACTCATCACCGAGTTAATCCTGAATAGAGATTGCTCTTTTTATCGTCCTTTACTTACGTGATAGAAACGTTTATTCAAATAATTCTGCCCACACACTTATCTTCGTCCGTAAAGCTATCGTATTGAACGACGCTTTCAGACTGAGATGCTAGCAAAGTGCGGAGCGTACTTATGTTGACATTACCTAACATTGGCTACGTTCCGGTATTTACTGGCAGTATTGAAAATCTATAGTTTACGTGATGTGAACTATAGATTTTTCAGTACTGGCAGTGAACATTGGAATGTAGCCAATGTCGCCTCTTATATTTATCCTAAGTCATCGTTTAAAATTCGAGAATCTCTAGCTGCGAAATTGATTTGACTGGTTGTTGTCGAAAAGTACGATTGCAAAATTTTATCAATCTACATCGAGTAAGTAACCCAGAAATAATTCGCCGAATCGACTGGCCAGTCTGACGTCAATGCGCGTCGATAAATGGTCGATGTCCAACATTGATTGATATCTTTGTCATTTTTGACATCATTATAATTATTTTTACATACATAATGTTAATTAAATAATTGTGAATATTTATATTTATTTCTATTGTTTTCGACTAATTCTTTGCATTGAATCGAAGTTGGAGAGCACATTGTATATATTTGTGTATTCGATGTAGAAGGACATACTTAAAAATTTTATTACTCGATGAACACAAAAACAATTATGATGAGATCAAAGATGACAAAGATATTAATCAATATTCAACATTGACTATCCATCGACGTCGAATTAATGTCGATTCGACACACTTTTTACTAGGAATAAAATATTAATCTGTGAAATAAGCAGTGATAATGTTAAAAGAATCTCAAAATTAATTATGTATACATAAATGTTGCTTGATTTTTACAGAAATAAATCGAAACCAGGTTTTTGCTGAAATCTTTGCCGTCGTGGGATTTTATCTTTAAATTACCCGTGTCCTTCGAGCAATCTAACTTAATTACGATTACGCTACATTTATAGAATCAATCGTTACTTAATTATCAACTCAATGCCAGAGATATCCTTACTTAATCACAAGTTATCTTGCCGTACTCAAGAAGAAGTCCGTCCTTATTTAATCTCTAATCTCTCTGATTTCCGCGGTAACTTCCCAACCGCGCGACAACCGGCGTCCCTGAACGATTCTTGATCGAAGTTCTACGCGTGGATTTTTCTCGGTTATCTACCCAGGTTATTCATTAGAGGGCAAATCGATATCGGCGCACGTACCGGAAACAAATACGAGAACCATTACATCATTAACCCAGTGTCTCAGTGATTTCATTAAAACCACTATTGTATATTACTTTCACTAGCTCGCCGATTTGAAATAAAACTACCTTTAGGTTTTGACTTGTGAAGCACTGTTGTAAGTAAATTTCCACCAATTTGATTAATTTAATAATAATTTTGATACAATTATACTATCATGTTATTATTAATGTTTTCTTCATTTTTATCCGTTATCTGATGTTACCGGCAGTTGGAGGAGGAAGGGCATGCGATTTTGCTATAATCTCTTAGTGTAATTACTTTGTGAATTAATCTTTCGTGATGTTATGCTCTGTATTAATTATGCGACTCGTGTACACAGTAGTGACGAGCGAGACGATCAATTCGATTTTCGAAAAATCAATCTTCTTCCTTCAAAAATTCATTTTTTTTAATTAATTGTTTTCTTAAGTAAAGTCTTAAAATGTTGTAAATTGTAAAAAAAATCATAAGGCTATATTAGCATCTTAAGATGTTATTTAAAACAATCTTGAAATAAAAACGGTCTATAAATATCGGCTTATGTTTTGTTGCGTGGCAAAAAGTAACGCGTAACTAATGAACTTATATAAAAGTATGTTTTTGTATTGAAAAGTCGGCGACTGGTCGCCGACATTATATATCATAGTCGCTGACATCGTAAATCGAAGTAGCCGATATCGAGTATCGTAGTCGCCGACGATTTGTAAGGGATCAGCTTTTTTTGTAAAATGCGATTGTGTGCAATTTGAAATAAGCGTAAATAAAAAGTAATAAAGCTAAAAAAGAGAAGTAAAGCTGCAACATCACTTTCACTTACGCTCGTACTTTCCATAAATGTCTTTCAATGTCTTTCACTTACTCAAACTATAAAAACTCGCGAAAAAATTATTATTTAAAATTATTTCAAATTACACACGATTTTACAAGAAAGTCAAATTAACTTATAAATCGTCGGCGACTACGATACTCGATATCGACTACTTCGATATACAACGATATCAACGACTGTGATACATATGTTGTACATTACATACACAAAAGTGATGTTTATCGCGTGACCAATGTCAGCTAGAGAAGTTAGCTACCGCGTTAGTCAGTAAAGAATCATATTGAGGAAAAAAAATTACTTTTTCATTTTTGGTAGAAAAAGATTAGAAAGATTGAATAATTCTGATATAAGTACGGCCACAATTAATTTTAATTAAATTCAATACATCATATTTGTAAAATAAAAAGAAACATGTTTAAATTACATGCGATATTTTAAAATCAATTTTTTAGTTCGATTTTTTAATAAATCGTACGATATTTATTCGATATCTTTTTGAAATTAATTAAAATCTTGAAAATTTTTAATAAAATCATTTTTGTAAAAGGAAAATAATATTTAACGTGTTTTCAAAAATTTTCAATAAACAGTTTTATACTTAGAAATAAGAATATTAAATTTATGAAAAAAAATTCAAATGTATATTAAGAAAATGAAATTATAATTAATGAAAATCTAATTAAAATAAACATGTACTTAATGCTAATGCCGATGTCGTTAAAATCTCGTTAAATCTCTTTAAATAAGAAAATCACTGTTTATATCTATAATTGTTTTTAAATGAATTCTTTTTTATTAGTAAGCTTGATAAATGAAGATAATAATAAGAAGGCTTGAAACCGGTTGCAATGCCAAACTTTTAAATGCGCATTAGTCATATTATGTTTTAATACAAGACACTATCCAAGAATTTGCTTACAAAAAATAATTACCCTAAGTCCTGTTTCATCGAGCACTTCCTCCCTTAATCTTTCATTTAATGTATGTAATTACGAAATACTAGTCTCGATTATTTTATTTTGTTAATTAAAATTTTATTGCTTTGTTTTGTTAATTAAAAATTTTCCTATCATCTCCTTCAAAGTAGTTGGTTTTGTATACAATAATTCTAGCGGTTTTCTCACGAAAGTAGACTTTTCCTCGAAGTTTGTTTCAATGTATTTAGTACCTGTTGCGATTCCGCTTGGTTCTCTTCAATGGAGTCAAAACGCCGCCCTTTCAACGCCTTTCATTTTAGGGAAAAGGTAGAAGCACAAAAGGCAAGATCGGGCAAGTAACGGATGGACAGTCATATCTTTGGTTTGGACCCACCTCACAATAAGCGAAATGTGTGTAGACACATTATTATACTGCAACATTCAGTCTTTGTTCTTTTATATCTTAGGCTGATTACGCTTCACAATTTTCCTCAACCTAACTTAAAACGCCCATATTTCCCGTTGACAGTCCGATTAGACGGTGTTTTGAGACCCTGTTGAAGAGATCCAAATGGGACAGGTACAAAACACGGTAATGCCAACAGATTTCGAGGAGTCTTCCAATCATGGGAAAGTCGCCGGAATTGTTATGTACGAAATAACTATTTTGAAAGCGACGGTAGAAATTAGAACTTAGAAAAAGTAATTATTTCTTTGGAAATAAATTCTCAGAATTTTTGGATAGAACCGCATATAATTTTAAACCTAGGTGGTATTTTTTTCAACAGTTCAGAAAAAATTGAAATTAAATTCTCGCTATCATTAATCGTAATTATGCGGGGATTTTTGCTTATCAAAGTCGCTATTGCGATCTCTTGCTCAAGTAATAACAGAAGTACACGATAACAGTAAGATAATACTTCAATCGTTATATGATTGGAAGACATGAAAAAAAAACATCAATACGTGTCCGATAAAAATTAATTCATTTTAAATTAAATTCAATAGAAATTTTTCTTTTATAATCACCTGTTTGAAATCATTCAAAGGAAATCATTTGAAGGAGATGATAGGAAAATTTTTAATTAACAAAACAAAGCAATAAAATTTTAATTAACAAAATAAAATAATCG
>VBVQ01001126.1:0-12522 GCA_011636635.1 Tetramorium simillimum
GAAGTCGTATGATATGATATTTATGAAATTTATAATTCATATATGTTTCTTCCATGATATGATCATAAAAATAATAAAGCAAATTTTTGAATTTATATGCACATTTATCTTTCTGATATTACGCTTTCTCGGAATTCTCGTGTACTTTTGAATATTTTAGAGATGATATGTTTCGCAACATCAGCTTACTAAACATTTCATTTTCTAAAGCTAGACATGTCCATCTTTGAAATGTAAAATGTACTTTTCGAAAATGTAAGATAGACTGTACAATTGATATACCAGCATGAATTTTATACGATTCCGATACGTCTTTGCATTTCTATGTCAAAATAAATATCTCGTTATTATAATGCTAATATTTTATCAAAATTATTTTTAACATAAAAGATGTCTCATTATGAACATATATGTTCTGCTATACAAGATTCTTTTCTTCCCTTAAGAAATCAAAATTTTTTCGAAATTTTAAATAATTTAGGCATTTTGTATGTAATCAATATTTCGTTAAATACAATATAATTTTATTGCATCAAAATGTACGAATAAATATTCAAATCTGATAAAAATATATTATTAATCAATTCTATTTTAACTGTTTTATTACATTGAATTATGCACGCGGTAAATTAACGGAAGATTAAACGTCCTAGGGTTAAGTAAATCAATCTATCTTAGCGCATCCGTTTCAAGATTATAAATCTTGAGATGGATCTGTAATATTATTTACAAATCCATTATCTTAGATTAAACATAAAATAAAAGATAATTTATCATTTGCCGATATGATGTGCAACAGCGGAGTATCGTAATTAAATCACCGATGAATTTGTAAATGGATTTGTAATATTATTCAGATCCATTATCTCGGATTATACTTAAAATAAAAGATAATTTATCACTTACC
This sequence comes from Tetramorium simillimum, assembly GCA_011636635.1. NCBI lineage: Eukaryota > Metazoa > Arthropoda > Insecta > Hymenoptera > Formicidae > Tetramorium > Tetramorium simillimum. The sequence goes on from VBVQ01001126.1 coordinate 908, forward strand.
GATACGATGTGCAGCAGCGGAGTGTTGTAACTCAATTGCTCGCAGATCTCAATATCTTCTCATACTCGTTCTCGTCATCGCTTTCTTCTATCAGGTTCCTTTGTTGCGTTCACATCTAATTAGAAACGCACGTATATTAATCACAAGAATATAATCGGAATACAGATCGCGCGGCATTTTGCACAGCACTCCCGACATCGAGTACAGTATATGCATTTTTGCGAAAATATCAAATACGAAAAAACTATCAAAAGTACAATAAATAAATCACAGAACACAAAGATTCTTTATTTAAGCTTTTCGAGCCGACAATGTTCGCGTGTTACTCCGCACTTTCGATTCGGAAACGATAACGGACAAATTACACTTCAATCGAGCGAAGAAGTTAATGAACAATGCAATATTCCACAAAAGTCATTAAACGAATAATTACCGGCAATAAGTATGCTAATGGAAAGATAACAACTTTAATTTCCTATTGTTTGATTTCAACTTAAATTCGGAATAAAATAAGCTCGTGAAATAATCGCATTAATAAATAAATTTCGCTTTGTAAATCGTAATAGTTAATTAATAAATCGTGCGAAGTGAAACTTGCGAATCGTTCATAAGGAATAATCATATTTTAAGAAATGAGAATGTGAATGACACGGAGTGGCACGCACCACTACCAGCTTACTTCAGTGTCGGAACGGAAATGCGTAGGTGAACAATCTCGTGCGAGCAACGATCCGTAACAATAACAAACCCCAAGGCTACGCGCCAACCGGTGCTTTCGTGTGGCCTTGGTATTTGTTTCTACGAAAAATATTGAATTTTACAAAATAATTTCACATTTATATTCTGTCCCATCCAATTTAAACTGATTTCGACGGAAGACTTATACTTTCCGACATATATATTCGAAACAGTATCATGTATTTTATTTGATTGAGACAGTATTCATGAAAATTAATTTATTTTATGACTTTAGGCTACATTTTTGTATATTGGAAAAATAAAACTGTTTTATAACTAAAAGTAATTATGATATTAGCCTAGTTATTTTTTTATTTAATAAGATGTAAAAATAAATTTTGCGCGTTGTTATTCAATGTTAATTGTAAGATAACACGGAAATACAAGAAATATTATCGGTAAACAATTAATATATTGCATATAATTTTTCGTTATTTAAATTATTTATCCCGGCAATTCTTATTTCGAACTTTTAAAATCTGGAAATGATAAGAGAAGAAATATAAAAATGATAATGGAAGAAATGTGGAAATAATAATGAAACAAATTATGTTTAAAATTCGAATCGCGATATAAAATAAATTATGTAAATAATATTAATATTTGTAATATGTTATATGTTATAATATGTAATATGTTATAATTAGCTATCCGTGTAATAAATTAAATTTGTATGATCTTAAAATTCTTTTCCAATTTTTAAAACATTTTTTATATTACATAATACATAAAATTATAAGTAGAATTCTATTCTCAATTTTGAATTTATAGATTGATTGAAATTATTGTTATATATAAAATAGGATAAAATTCCGGAATAATTTGAAGCATACGATGCTGCATTATAATTTTTCAAATTTTTATAGTTTTGATCTAAAAATATTTGAATTAAATTTAAATCGATATTTATAAATTAATTATTTCTATACTTCGTAAATTTATTTGCAAAAACAATGTTTTCTATCCCCGTGTCTACTTGATCATAAAACGGGCGAATGATTATTTTAAATTGGATATTCAACGCAATCCGCATAAAACATAAAATATTTAAATATGTTTTACACGTTACACAGATAAGTGGTTATTCAATCGCGAATTAATTAGTCAGAACATATTATAATACTTCTGTACTGATATGATTTAAAGCTTTTAATCCGACAACTGCAATATGTAGCTGACAGATTATAACGAAATTCCATTTGCAAGAGAATTTATATTTCAGATTATCGAATATTAATAAAATCAGTGTATTCCCTAAAATTCGTTGCATTTAAATCTTTTCAACAATTTATGGCTGTCTATAACAGATTTTTACCATTAGCGTGAAATAATCTCTTGCAGAAAGATATTATCCAAAACCCAAGTTTTAATTGTCAACGATTTTACGCTACGAACCTCATTTAAATATCTGTAATGCGATATTATTCCGAGAATTATAACTTATAGTTTCACGGAGAAAGCAATAAATCTGTCCTTAATATCGCCAAGTGAATTAATTATTAATTTCTGCCTTGTCAGTATAAAAAGTTTAATAAAGTTTCACCCGTATTTTGCGGAGTTTATAGAGATTCATCTATAGAGAGGGAGAGAGAATACGGGAAATGATGATGAAAAGTTTAAAGGGAAGTTTAAGGGGAACCGCGTGTTCTTCCGCATCTGTTTGCAGGATCCGGCCGTCACTCCGAAGAGTCGGCAATGTGTGCCATGTTGCTGCCTAATATGCCAAAGTTCCCGCTTTACGAGCTCAGCTGTCTCATATTCTTCCTCGTGCCGATGTTGTCCATAGCGGTACTTTATGTGAGGATGGGCCTCCGAATACAAAGCAACGGTCTCGGGCACAGCATCGAGGGTTCCGTTCACGGAGAAACGAGGCAGGCTCAATCACGAAAAGCCATCATCCGAATGCTCAGTAAATTTCCGTCTTTTCCGGACATCACAACTCTATATCCGCACAGAGAAAACACACACACATACAGCTTAAATCTTATCAATTTATTACACCGCGCGCGCCAACGTCGCGTTTTATTTTCGATCGTACTTCTTTCACGCCCCCGAGGCCGCCAGGCGTTATTTCGCATGTTTTATAAATCAGACGAAACTCAATCATTATTGATTCGACTCGAGGGTATCGTTTATTAAAAGGAACGGAGTCGAAGAATTGATTAAACTCGACTCGCGGAACAAACGTAACTTGTTTCCAAAACAATAATGCTGCAGAAGATGTCGCATGTATATTTATGATCGGCATATAATATCGTTTTAAAGTTAAACTGCTTCGCTATACTGCGCACGAAACATGGAAATTTTATTTTGGGCAAAACAAAAAGGTTCGATAAAAAAAAGAGAACGACGCCGTTGTAATCTTTCTTCCGTTACATACATCTTGTCCAAACTGTATATAATGGAAGAAGGCTCGTATGGCTCAGCGTGCTTCAATATTTTTGACATACGATAAATTACAGGGGGAGGGTCATATTACGGGCGTCGTTTTCGAGAACCGTTATTACGGAGGTGTCAAAATTCCATGCGGTAACCGCATGGTATTCGTTTTCGCGCGCGTGTTTCATGACAGCGAGTGTTAAAGTTCTGTAACTCATTGACGTAATATCGGATAGTTTCCAATATGGCAAGCTGCCTTGTTCTCGCCAAGTTAGCTTATTCTCACATCAACCTTCCTAACAAGATTTGACGGAAGTCTTATCTTCCTGCTATTTATTTTTCATTTTCTTAATAAAGCACTTGGGCGTCTCCACTCGGCTCTTCAGCCGATGCAATCTAAAAGTTAACTTAAAGTTCACGGATAGCTATATCAATGAAGGATTGATCAAACGTCGTTAGAAAGAGCGATGTTTGCATAACGATTGCGAATAGTTCCTTAATTTTGTTTCATTTATTCTCGGAGTACGGCGTTATATAACAACGCGGAATTTTAAGTATTATTCCTCGTCGTGAGTCGGGAAAGAAATGTTATTCTTGAAAATTCTTGAAAAAGAAGGATGAAGGTACTCGTCGATCGTGGTATATAACACAAAAGGGATTTTTTTTCAGACATTTCTGATATCCTCAATTCTCATTGAATACTACGTTCAGGGAGAAAATACGGTTTACGTTAAAAGAATAAATTTAAATGTTAAAGAACCCTTAAAATACGAAATTTCTGTGCACGTTCGGAAACGATAATGCGTGTAAAGTATATAAACAGAATTGTTTTGCTAAATTTTACTTGCACTCAACCAGTATAATAAAAGTCTGATCTGATAATTTAAACCATTTAAACAGCAATTCAAATTAAGCGAGATTTATTTACCTAACAATTATTCCTCTAGTTTTATTTCTTCCGGAAGAACGTTTTTCCTTTGCATAAGCGTCACTCGTTCCCAACAACGAATGTCATTTCTCTATGTCGCGCTTATAAACCTCTGTGTAAAATATTCCCGCGAAAATAAGAGAGAATCGTTTACAGCATCTATTAATCATCGAGCTGCTTCAGTTTCCTATTGCCGTGACCACGAAGATAACGCGGCTCAGTTAAAACCTCTAAGGTTACATCAACGCAAATTCGCCGATTCACGGGGGCGAAATATCGCTCTTAGGGCATCCAAGCGCGACGATATAATAAATTATGGCGATACGCGAGAGACTCAAGAGCTTGTCGCGCGATACAGCAAGTATCATTTAAATTCCGTCTATGTGCCGTCGTACCCATATCTCTCTCAATATCGCTTCGCATAAATTCTCTTATTTGGTATATAGTATTCCGAATCACTGTTACGTTTCATTCTAAATTTGAAATATTCGATGGTAATAAATATTGAATTCTTTCCATTTCCGGTGTTTCCATAAATAAGTATGTCGTTACTTCAAAGAACAGGAGCAGAAAGCATATATATATTTTTTTTATCACGCGAATACACATTTCCGTAATCGATACAAGGAACCAATAAGGCAACTTTTTCATTCTGCATTTGCTGTAACCAGATATCACGAAATATAGTAGAAATTAATAAATTTGTGTTAGACATTTTTATATTCTTGATATACTTTATATTATACGTTATATTATATTCTTGAAATACTTGAATACTTTTAGAATTATGAAAAACTCTTCTTAGGCATAATAATTTCGGCAAATTAAAATGTTTGGAGACGCTCTTAGCTCTTCATTAATTTTAATTTATATCTTAACATTTTATTCGGTCATTTATTTTACTTAATTAAGCAGAATCTTGACTTAAAAATGGCTTGTTGTCGACTTTATTAATAGTTGTTTAATTAGTTTCTGTCAAAAATTAAGTTTGTTTTAAACGAGTCTAGACACTTGAACTTTGATATCATTATCGATAATCCTTTCGAAGGAGCGTGGAGCTCCTCGCTGTTCTTTATCTTCGAAGAAGTGCCAATCATACGGCTGCGTGAAAAATACCAATGGCTTCATTCCACAGGTGCGGTCGTGATAACATTTTTTATCTGCTGGGCGCCCTTTCACGCTCAGCGCTTATTGTACGTGTATCAGGTGTCGGCCTTCACCGATATTAACGACTGGCTATATCCGCTGGGCGGTTGCCTCTATTACTTCAGCACCACCGTAAATCCGATTCTGTACAACGTGATGAGCGTCAAGTACAGAATGGCATTCAAGAAAACGCTATACTGCACGCCGACGAGTCCTACCATCACGAGGGACGATCTCAGCAGTATGAAAGATAGCACGATATGCCGATGTGGGTCCAGAAGAGGGTCCCAAATGGTCCGCGTGAGAAGTATACACTATCAACGTAGCATCAAGTAAGCACCCGGATAGAACAGAAAGTCATGATAATATCAAAGTGATCTCAGATGATGTCAAAAAAATGATTAAATTATGATTGAAAGGTGAATTTTGTAGTCATATTCTCGTCATTTTGACATTATGACTTTCTGTTCTACTTAGGCACACGTGCCTCAATTCATCTTCCTGTCAATCCCCTCCCTGTATTGAGATTCTTTACTTGTCAGAAAGTATGCCTGAAATTTTTCATAATTTCTTCTGAAATTTTTCCGAATATCTTCGTTGATTTAGAAATATAAATATTACGTTTATTTATCTTTCAAACTCGATTTTCTCAGCACCTTGCTCCTTAATTGTTATCAATGTCAAATAATCCCGGAATTGGTATTATTCATCAATTCGATATTATATTGGAAATGCTATGTTTTTTTTTTATTTTCAGATGCAACGTGTCGCACGCGAGCACGATGCTTCGTTCGCCGATAAGATTACGTTACGACGACGAGGATGACGACGCGAGCCATTGCGACGCGGAGAGGATGCCGTGCGACGTTCTCAGTCCTGACACACAGCCACAAGATACGAGATCCGCCTTCGTCGCGCATTCAAATAACGGCAAGACGAAATATCGGTCGAGTGATAAAACGAAAGACGGCATCTCACCGATCGTAGCGAACGAGACGTGTATCTGATCCCCGGCTTATTCCAGCGGAAAAAGGAAGAAATACTGCGGCGCGAGGATTATAAGAACAACTTGCATCCTTGACAAGAAGTTATCGTATCATTTCCGCACACACGACGAGACTGAAACAGATGCTGCTCATTATTCTGTACTGAAGGACAACTTTCGGAAGCACATGTGTCGCGGTATCCTCCCCGAGGAGTGTAGCCAGGATGAGGAATCGAGTTTTGTGGAAAGCTGCGTGTAAATAAACATAAATCCCACAAGTGAAATTGTGAAGTGCTCGTGACAAACAATACATCGAACCAAGAAAAATTTAGAAATAAGTTACATTAATTTACTACAATATCGAACGTTCAGTGAAGATTTTGCGAAATTAATCATATTTCGCGTGCAATTAAATGAATTAATTAATACGCGGTACTTTATACTTGAATTCGCGCTACCAAAGAAAATATATGAATGATAAAATCAATTACAAGACGAAATCTAATTTCACCGAATGGATATAATGTTTTTAATATGTGTGTAATTCCAAATAGAAGACTGGAAGAAGAATGATGTGAAAGAAAACTGCTGGATATTTTGGATTTTAAACAATAATGATACATTGACACATTTCACATTTAACCATAGGCACTCACAAATTAACGTACATACAGATGTTTTACAATTTTTTAATTATAATTCAACAAAATATTAATAAAACTGCATTTTTTAACATTTCATCAATTTGGATAATTTTTCAATAATTGTTTTATCAGTTAATTGATCAGTAATCTCAAGAAAATGTTGTAACTCTAATCTATGTAAAATGTATTTATTTAACATTTTCTTTTTATATAAATGATAGAAGCAACTTTCGCGAGTAAAATTGCCACGAAAATAATTTTCTTCTAAAAAAATTTTGTTTTTAAATCATATTTTACATTTAAAGAGATTCTCCGCAACTGTGCATCAAGCGTCGCATAATCAAAATACTTATTTCCCGTCTTATAACTCTATTTTGTCATTCATAGGATTTCTTTGCGAAACAATTGAAAATTCTATCCACGCTTTGTCTGTGCGATCATTCGATAATAATTAGATGCGCAAGTGTGAAAAAGCTGTAACACGGGAAAGGGACGATGTGAAAAAACAAAGTAACAAAGCGACGTGTCGACGGGGAGCTATCCACTTTCAGATCATTCAAACGAATTGCGCGGACACCTGAGAAATAAACGTTCGATAATGAGATGCGGAAAGGGAGGAGCAGCGCAGAGCGTAAATTCCTCTCGGAAATCCTCGATTCCCCTCGGCGAGGGAACAGACAGATATTTATCGGATCTTCGGCATATCCTGCTAACAGAACAGATAGGACCACATGTCTCGAGCAGCTTCTGTGGATTCGATCAACGGCGCGCTCGATAAGCGTATGTGTAACGTTCAAAGGAGATATCACGCCTCGAATCGAATGAAGCTTTCATAGGATGAATGGAGGCAAAGTCTCGCTATTAGAATTCCCGAAAAAAGCTTGTGTCTCAGAAAAGAGAGCTCATTTATCGCGCCCTTGAACTCGAAAAGGGAAAGAATTTCGTGCGAACGTGTGTACGTGCGTGTATATGTGTCTTTCTGTGCGTATGTGTATGGATAACGTATAGCAAACAAAAAGATTTCATAATATATTCGTATAGCAGATTATTCGCGAGCGACATCTACTAGCGGGTATTCTTGAGGGAATGCCAGCGAAGGAATTACTTTTCGTGCCTCAGGTACAAAATGAGCGATGTGAAAAGAATTTAAATGCGCGATCGAGCGAGCGAGAAATAGCTGGAGATATAAAGAAGGAAAAAAAAAATAAAAAACCGAAATCGGTCGGGTTCATATTTACGCGGCTGCCGCGGGGGGCTTCATTGTGATCGGGGGATTTTCATTTTCCAGAGCACATCCGGGTGAAATAAACTGTCGCTGAGATGTATCGAGACGAACGCTCTGGTCAGTCTGCTCGCAGAGTGTTTTTTAGCTCTCCGCTCATCCGCGAGCGGCAAATCCGGGATTTCGATTGAAAATTCTTGCGCGAAAAGAGCTGCCCGCGGCTCACGCGTGGATCAACGTTGCTGCTTCGTTCGAGAGCGGATACGCCCGATTTAACCGTCTGTATGTATGTACGTGGTGAATGTAACAAGATGCATTATGACAAATAAAACTTTGCTTTCTAATAATCGCTGTTTGTCTGTTAACTTGTACATGATTTAACACCATTCATTTTAACAAAGTGAGATTCAATAATTGTGATTTAATAAACGTAGCGAGGCTAGTAGTACATCTAACAATAATAAAATTGAAGTTTCAAAACAGAATATGATTACAGAATTTACCATTCGATAATGTTATTTACCAATGAAAAAAATAATCGTTAATTATAAGAATCGTAGACTTTATGAGCTTTTTTAAATGGAAACTATAAATTTTATTTATTCTCAAATGAATTAACATTTTAAATATTTCTGAATTATTTATCAAATTGTGTTAAAAGATATTCTTCTGAATATTAATTTCTCTAAGTTGTTAAAACTACAAAATTATCCAAAACACGAATTAGACATTCCTAAGGTAAGTACATTGCAATGGAGCGTCAAGAGATTGCACTTGTACAGCTTGTAATTTGAAATACTTAATAATGTTTCGCGAAAAGCATATTAAACCCGTTATACGGCGGTTATTACGCAAGCATAATAGCATTATCCCTAAAGCTATTTTGTCAACATGCCTAATTGACGTAGTATTAAATGATCTTATCTAGCAAACAATTGGTTCAATATTCTGCTATAAATTTTCAGACAGACGTTCTGAATGGTTGTATATATTTAGATTCTTACGCGTATGAATATTATGCGACGTTATTTTTTAATCTCAAATAATTATGCTGTGACAAGTCCGTCCGATGTTGTTTTATATTAACTTTCCCAAAAGAATCTTGTAGAAAACCGGTAATGTTGCCTCAGTGAGGTATTAAATTTTACACTCGAGGTGGAGCGCATGTAAAGACTTCACATTAGTTGCGGAATTCCCTCAAGAGAACATCCTACGCTCGCTGTTTCTCGCATTATTTCTGTCTGTATAATTAAAGCAAGTTTAATTATACACTTTTCTTGATTATTTTTCTCGGTGGACAAAACCGCGGGAAGTTCATTTACTAAAATCCTGGGATGAAAATCGTGATTTTATGTTCATTATATTATCATAATTACACCTTCCTAAGAAAGAGTATCATATGTGCGATGTACTCACTGAGAAACTTCTGAGAAAAGAAAAAAAAATTAAAAAATGCTAAAAATATCCCGTTCTAAAATTAAACGACATTCAGGATGCTAGTAAAAATAAATATTTAAATACTTCAGGAATATTGATTACGTAAGTTTCCTACATCTAGCGAGTTCACGAACATTATAAAACCATTTGATGCGCAACTGCCAAGCTCCACGTTTCTACTCTGTGCCATACTTTCATGACGAATCGTAAATCCTCGTTCGTAAATCCAATCGCTATCCAACAGTGAAGTAAAATGAGGTACAAACGTAACAGCCCTCGAAGCCCTAACAGTTCTCGTCGCTAATCAGATTAAAGCCAGTCGGCGTGTCACATCTGTACCAAAAGATTTAATTGCGCGATCATTATTTTCGCGGAAATCGGGACTTTGACGTCGAAGTGCCGCGGTAGCTAACTTCGTTGCTCGTTAATTTACGAAGTTCTAAATAACTTTCAAGCCACTGCCGACCAATCGTTAACTATCGGAAAGGTCGGCGTGCCATCGATCACTCGTGTCTTCTCTAATTAAGATCTTCTCTGCATTTAATGGTTCTGTTAACGGTTCTCGTTCTCGGGAATACACTTAAACGGGTCGAAAGCGGGAAACATGTCGAGCTGACAAATCATGAATGCAAAAAGAAATACAAAATATCCTAAAAGAGTGTTGCACAATTTTGAACTAAATCTTTTGAGTAAAACAATGGTTCTTTTTCCCTTCGCGTACTTAATACGACTGATAAGAATGTTGGTAAAAATTGAAATTCATATCTCGAGGACAAATCTACTGCGTGCAGAAAAAATTAAACTACATGCAGAGGAGAGTAATAAAAAAATGACCAAAGTTTTATCGTCTGCATCTTGTACACGTTCTATATCATATTTGTAGATATTTTTTCTGTATTATTATCTCATATTAATATTTTTAACATAATTATATGAGATATTAATCTACAATAACAAAATTTTGAAAATATATTTTTATTTTTTTAATTATTTTGACACTTTTACCAGATTTTTATGTTATATTTATTAATTTTAATAATAAAATATTAATCGAAGGACAAAAAAATTTTCATTCATTCCTCAAAACAAGATTTCTGCAAAATCCGATACTAATCCATTTCGATATTTCCGAATCAACAGGTCGCACGAGTGAAAAGCTCAGTACAATAAAACGCGCGATTTATTATAACATAATAAATTTATCGCTTGTATCAATTTGATATTGTTCATAGAAAACTACTTCTATAATAAATTTGATACAGTTCATAGAAATTTATTGAAAATCGACGTAAGCGATAGAAAATTCAAAAGTGAATAAAAATTCTTCAACGATTGAAGCCAGATATTTCTTTAGGATATATATTATTAGAATAACATCACAATAAATAGACATATGTTGAAAAGAAATTTTTTCTATTTATAATTTTAAACCACTGCCATAAATTATTAAACTTGACATTTGAAAATTATTCTGCAAGATTTCTTGATATATTTCTTTATTCTAATCTCACTAGTTTCCTTATACGTTCGTTCTTCTACTGAAATTACTCCAATTAGAAGCTCATAAATTCTCTTGGAGCAGTGACTATAGCTATGCGGTGGCATTAAGCACAGTTTATCCACAACATGAACAGAGCATTATAGATTGGCAGGTAGAAGCCCCGGGATAAAATTAATCAGCGGAAATTAAGCCAATTTTGGACTAGTCGAATGAATTTCTAGACTTGTAAACAGAACCGAAACACTATTATTACCGATGTTTGATTATCACTAATCACAGACATCACCAGCGCTAAGCATATTTTCATAGCGTGTTTAGCAATCGTTAAATCCGTTAAATAAATTCAGGAAGTCAAATAAGCTGCCCTACATCAATCCTTTGGGATCGGCACCAAGGTTTTCTTTCCAGGAAATAGCGCGATTTACGTCACAATTGCTTTTAGCTTTTAACTCCTACCAATCTCTTTTCGATCCTACTTGCCGACTTGAGAAAACGATTGATTCAACAGCTTTTCGATATTCTTTGTATTTCTTTCTATATATCTCTTTATTTTTATAAGTAGAAATTAATAATTTAAATTTAACAATAATTATAAAATATTATATTCAGAAGTCAAAAATTAATTTATTTAATTC